>JAQFXT010001462.1:0-17466 GCA_034683725.1 Strigamia crassipes | reverse complement strand
GCAAGGTGAGGTTGGGGGGGGGGGGGGGAACAGCCCCTCTTGTTAGGCATTGTTAGGATTAAGTGCGAAAACGAAATGATGAAGTTGACACAACAAGAATAAGCGCGAAAATGGAATTTCGCGCTTAACACAGTAGGAATAAGCGTGAAAAGCACATTTTCGCGCTTAATCCGTTTGCGCTTGGTCCTACGCCCCTTTATTTCATTGACTACAAGTTGAAAATATTTGAAAACCACTACAGTCTGCGCCTGAAATGACTCGCAAAAACACGGAACAGAAATAAAAATCTTTTATTACGTACAATAGAATGTGAAACATTAAAAATTCGCATCAATTATTTTTTTCTTTTTTTACTCTCATTTATTGGACAGTGCGCCTACAACGGCCATTGCGGCCACTGCAGCTGCACCCAACGCACCCATCGCACCCACTTCAACCGCAGTGTCCGTCACCTGCTCGCTGGTGACCACTCCATATCGCAACGAGTTGGCGAAATGCTCACAATTACTTTCGAATAAGTTGTAATCGGTTCCGCTGTCCGGTTGATTCTCGTACGCTTCTATTGCTTCTTCGAGGATTTCGTCTTGGGAACGCGGGGTGTGTTTAGCGTCCATCGTGTTGTTGATGCACACGGAGCCCCCGCCTTCGATTTCCAAAACTTCTTCCACCAAACTAATTTCGATTTTTCCCGTCATTTTCCCCGCATTCTGCATTTCTGAACCGGAAACTAACTTTTTGGCCGCCGATGCGAACATGTAGCCGAACACGGACGCGTTTTCGTACGCGTTCAGCTCGATTAGACAGTGCATGGCTCCTTTGAAGTCGCCAATGTAAATCGCGAAATGCGAATAATAGCCGCGAAGAAATTGGAGTCTGTCTCCAGGTTTAACTGCATTGTAAAACTCGGAAATGTTTTTCTTGGTGTACAGGATTCTTCTGGGATTAGTGCACGATGCACTGACGTGAGCACTGACTCCGCAGGATCTGTATGATGACCACATGATTGGGTGATTGATCGAAACGAGAGGGCGTCGATTTTTGCTTGTTATATACGTTGCAAATTGTGATTGATAAATGATATCGGTGATAAAGAACGGGTTTTTCAAAACACAGGTCTCAGCCAATCAGGGCCCAGACAGGAAATCGAAGATTAGCATGTTTGTTCACCCAACAGAATTTTGTGTTCATATTTGTTTTTGTTGATAAAAAATTGATAGTTTGATATTATACGTTGCTGCTACTAAATTATTATTAGGAATGAGACAAATTTTAAATTTCTTGAATCTGAATCCGAATCGATTAAATCTTGTCTTAATATAAAGTGGGAATACTCCGAATTTATCCTAAATCACACGGAAAATGGTTTTAAACTACCCACGATGTCCAACACAAGAAACGATGCAATAGGTTTGAAAACAAGTGTGACCGCATTGCGGACACTGGCCGAGCTGGACGCCCGCCTTGAGGCAACGTCCACCAGGTGGAGTTGCCAACCGGAAATTGTCTCCTGATCACTGAGGACAAGGCAGAACTGGAAGTAAAGTCGACGGGGTCTTTCTTTAAAAGGGACCCCAATTGGAAGCAACAGCAGTTCTTGCTCGACTGGCAACGTGATTGGTCACATGTCCCATCGTGTCTACCAGACGTGCGGGCGGTTTCATACACGTAACACGGACATGACTTAGGCGATCATGATGTCCGGTTGACTACTGGCGGTAAATGTGATAGACTTTGGCGCCCACGTGGTTCTTACTAACCGTGTGGTCGCTGGTTGACGTGACCTCCACCTGGTGCCAACCATTTGAACTAATAAAATTTAAAATTGATTAGTCTTAATAATTTTGTAAATGTAATTACACTGAAACTAATTAAAAATTTTATTTGAACCTAAAATCAGTGTATAAAGATTTGAATGTCATTTTTTATGTGTTATTGTTAGTGATGACTGATGAGTGAATGTTTTCAGGAAAGCTGATTGGCAGCTGAACTGTTTAAATTATTTTTCTTCACTGCAACACAAGTGTGCTTTTAAGGGCTTGTTTACTTAGCTTTTCTGCAATACTCTAGTGTATAATTCTACAAATCATGTTACATAGATGTCTCTGGTAACCTCCACCAAAACCAAAACCAATTTACACGAGAACTCTGTAGGCAATTACTTGAAATAATTTAATTTAATGAATAAAATGAAGATAATTTGAATTTCTTTTTAAGATTTACCGTATTTCTTCGATTAAAAGCCGCGGCTTTTATTACAAATCGCCTCTCTTGGCCCCGGCAACTATATGAAGCAGTGGCTGTTTTTTAGTCTTTTCTTTCATTCTATCACAATATTAGCACTTACATTTGTTTATTGGATGACGCGTTTTCTTTGATTGGACTGCAAAATTTTCAATCCCTTGGGAGCAGTTAGATAGAAAATTGCAAATGGATGTCAATCGAGTAGTAAAATACACCCCTAAAAACGCGCAAAGGATTGTGAGAGTTAGTCAGACATAGACCAAGCCCACAGCATTGTGTTTCCTATCCATTAGAGTAGTCATCCTTGATTTTATGCTCGTTTTCAGATTCAAAACATACATAGAACAAACGTTACAGCTGTGAAATGAACGTCGAATGTTTCTTCCAAGTTCATTTTCGTTTATTTGTGGCCTCGATGTTTAGCTGCGGCTTTTAATCGATGAAATACGGCATTTAAAAACCAAATCAATTCAAATGTATGCTTTACACATCACTTCTGATATGTGAGAGAATAAGAAATTAAAATGCAATACAACAATAACCTTTGTGTGGACATGCCCTTGATGCCAAGTGATGAAAATCTGTCACTATATAAGAACATCTTATTATTTTGCATTTGTATGAAACCCGCCTTGAGGTGAACGGACCAAATGCCCTTTGCTTTTCATTCTGACCTTAATCAGTGATATTGGCCTTGTTTTTACACAAAAAAAGAAACAGGTTTGAAAATAATAGTGCACCACAATAACAACTTTTAAACGTGATGCTGTGGGAGTTTTTACTCGCCACTTTATTAGACCAAAAGTTTAATTAAATGCTGTTGGTTTTTCATTGCTACATAAGGCTTAAGTACTTAAGTGAACGGTCACTTTTAATTGCATAATCTTCTGCCGGTGCCCACTCGGCACTCATGCCGCTTGGTCATGGTTGCGGACATGTTGCCACTGACCTTGTTTCGTCTTAGCTGCTTCAATTATTCAGGTCGAGGTGAATGGACGCTAGAAGGCGCTGCCTGCTTGCATGTTTGATATAAATAGCTTGATGGAAGAATAAGAAGAAGGCTTCATTTGGAATTAACTGCCCATTCGTCAGGTGAGGTATGATTTGTGCAAGAATTTTACATTTTATTTTTATTTTATCTTTTCTTTGTTTTATTTAAAGCGAATTTGTGAAACTAGGTGATTTTTCACGGCTTGAAACGAAATTTTTAATGAATATGTAAATTAAGGCTACGGTATTAAGTTTTATTTATTTTAATATTTAGTATTATTCATTTAGGCGGATTTTGTTGAAATATTCATGTTTTATCAATACCAAATTCTGGAAAGACTTACCGTAGTATTTTACGCCATATTTTGCCGTGTAATTCATTTTTTTTTAAAATATACTAAAAAAATTATTAGAAGTTTAGCTATTATTTTTTTTTAATTTCAAATAACTTATAACTGATAGATTTAAGTTACAAGTTGTTGATTACATTTATACGTTCTAAATGTAACTTTTAAAAACGAATTATAAGTTATAAAGGGTATACTTTAGAATAGGACCCGCTTAGGTTAGGTTTAGTGCTAGGAATGCTCACGCGGTGGCGCTGTCCCATTCACAATGCAAACAAGAGCTTTTACTTAGAGCTTAATTTCCGACAATTTTGAGTGTCATTTTCGAGCTCAGGAGGCTTTATTTGGTAAGTATACAAATTTTGGGCCCATTCTAAAGTAACCCCGTTATGGGGATCCTCGACATCCCATGGGGTCTTTCTCCGACAAGAACTGCAACACCCTTCAATCCAATTCTGTCATAAATTTGTTTTTTGGGTTTATTTTATATATTGTTGGTGTATTGGCATCACTAGAAAAAGCCATCTTTGTGTCATTATTGGCTGTGACAATGCAATTGGGGAAATAACTGCAATCTGGTGAGAATGCTGCCAACTAATATCTACAGAGCTCCTATATTTTCCTCTGCCAATGGTTGACAAGGCAATAAGCAAACAAGAATATAGTTGTCCTGACCTACTCATCTTAGACAATGGCATCCAAATAGTTGATTGACCCATATAGTCCATCTGCTCATGGAACAATATTTAGTTAGCTACCCATGCAATAATAGAGACCTACGTACAAACAGCAACATACAAAATTTGGGACACCAATAGGTACTGAGATATCTGGGGTAATCAATTTTATCTTTTATCAGCACCATTTGCGTAGAGATAGCCTCATGACAGGGTGCAACAAGTGCCTTGTCACCGCCTTGTCACGAGAGTATGCTTTGAGGAAAATGGCGTCGTAGCATACTTGTTCAATGGGAATTTCAGTAGTTTAACTCGTGCTTTGAGGAAAATGGCGTCGTAGCATACTCGTTCAATGGGAATTTCAGTAGTTTAACGCGGCGTTAACTGCAAAATCGAAATGTGGCCCGCGTACTAATGGAGACCACGTTCAATGAGAGCATTTACGGTAATTTTTATTCTTCCAGATGAATCATTTATTGAAATTTGCCGTTGCGTTGACATTGGCTCAATTCGTGCAATGTCTCCCATTCCCCTTCGAACTGGGCAGTGACTCCGACGACGGCGAAGGAGACATAGTCGCTTATTACCCACGTCGACCCTCCGAATCTCAATTTCGCTTCTACCAGCCAGAAGCCCGATCCATGATGATGCCCCAATCGAGGGAGTACGATGCCCCGTCACCCTACGGCCCGCCCATGCGCCGTCGAGCGCCCTTCCTGAGCCGCCTGTTCGGCGCTGCCAGACCCACCCAAGCCAGCAAGGACGAAGAGGACGAAAAGAACCGCGAGAAAGTGCAACAGGCCTTGCAAGCTCAGCAAACCATCATGGAAACGGTCTTCCCCATAGTCAACTCCATCGCGCCCGCCACGGCCGGCTTCCTCGGCATGATGCCGCGCATGCGCCGCTCGCACGGCTCGACTGCCGATGATGCTCCGGATCAACTGAGCATGCCGTCCGAGACGACCGTGACCGTTCTCATGCCTGCCAAGCAGATGGATCAGCCTTCCGAGTCGGTGGCGCCATCTGTGGTCGTGCCGATCAACTACCAACAAGCCGCCGCCATGTTGGCTGCTCAGGAGCGGTCCGGGGAACCGGTTCGCGTTTCGTTGATGGGGCCGAAAGATGAACCGGAAATGGAGGATAAAAGCGATGATGATGATGACGAAACGGAAGTTGAGGAGAGTTCGTCGATGATGTCACTTCCGCAAGTGGTTTCGTCGGGGATGCTTCCGCATCCGCCCGATGCGACCGTCACTTCCGGTGACGATGATAAGATCTATTTTGCTATTGATCGGAAAACGATTCTTACGTTTTTAGGCGCGTTGTTTGGAAACGATATGCGCTCCGCCCTGGCGGCAGCGGTGCACGAAAATAGTGTACGGAATCCGTGAAGGCACGGCTCGTTTTTTAATTGATTTTAAATGCGTGTAAATAATTGAAATAAAGTTTGGGTGGGTGTTTTTGTGTCGTGATTGTTTTTATTATGAAAATATTCAATTGATTTTATACATTTATTAATTTTATAATATATTTTTGTGTTTTTGTTAAATAAAATTTATGTTTTGTAAGAAATATTAAATGTATATGTATAAATAGTAATAAATAAATGATTTTATGTGAAATTTGATGTTTTGTCACCTGGTGGCGAGTTTTTAGGAGATAAACTAAACTAGTAATGAAATAGGTCATTTTTTGTATGCAAAAGTGATCGGCAAACGTGTTTTATTTTCTGTGGGAATGGGTTTAATGCGGGGGTGAATATTCTTCATACAGTTCAAATAATAAATTATAAAGAAGAAAAAATAAATAGATAAAATGGAAGGTTGGGACGAATTCTAAATTTTCTCGAATCCGAATCCGAATCGTAAAAGATTTTTAAATTTTTTTAATCTCGAATCTTTTAAATCATTCATATAAAATGCAATCAGTTGAGTGTTAGTTACTGGGAACTTAGTATGGGGTTCTCGTGGTGTAGTGGTTATCACATCCGCCTAACACGCGGAAGGTCCCCGGTTCGATCCCGGGCGAGAACACTTAATTTTTTAAATTTTTTTTTTAATTTACTTTATATTTCAATTGTGTTTCTTGAACAACAATAAACAAAATTTTGTCAAGTTTGATAATTTAAATTAGTATTTGTGTTATTAAATAAAATTATTTTTGATAAAAATTAGAAAAGAGAACAATGGTTCATGTGTTTCCATGGTGTAGTGGTCATCACATCCGCTTTACACGCGGAAGGTCCGCGGTTCGAACCCGCGTGGAAACAAAACAATTAAATCTTCTTTTTTTTTTAAATTTTTTCACCATTTTTTTTTCCACCATTTTTTTTTTTCTAAAAATTATTTATACTCTTAAATGCGCCGAACCAATATCGTGTGTTCTCGTGGTGTAGTTGGTTATCACGTCCGCCTCACACGCGGAAGGTCTGCGGTTCGAACCCGCACGAGAACACGATGTTCCAGTCAACTCCTTTATTAGACACAAAACCTTTTATTGACGACTTCATTTTGTTTGTTTCAACTTCCGGCATCTTCGGTCACATCACATCGTTACTAGTGCCAGCGTAGATTAACAAGAATTAACTTCGTCACGCAACAAAAACCAGTGAACAACGAACACCTCTTTTAGCTTTCTTTTTAAAAACAAAAAAAAATAGATCCCGATTGAAATTAATGTTATTAAAAAATCTTTACTCAAAAACATGAATTTTTATATATTTACAGGATATTTACTTATTGACAATAATGTGTAATTTTGTATGTTTCAACTTCCGGCACTGCTAGTGCCACCTGTTGGCGACTTAAACTAAAATGGATGCCGATCGAACCTATTCAACTGTAAAACCGCTTCGTTTTTGTGGATAGAGATTTCTAAAAATTCTGAAACCAGACTAATCCTGTTCAGAATGAAATTCTCTACAAACCTGTATACATTTATTTTATTCTTTTATTCGATATTCGATATTCGGCGCAGTCTCGATACGCACTGAAAATGTGCGGTAGCAATGCACCTTGGCGGCGATTCGAAGCAGTACGGAAGCCTTTAACTTGTTAATTACCGCAACCTGATTTTGATTTTCACGTTGTTGAATGTCATTTTTTTTCTAAACGAAACAAGCGAGAAAATACAAAATTTACATAAGACGCTGCGCGTACTTACACATTCCTGAGTCATCTAGTGGACCTAATCTTAACGGAATTTGTAACACTTATTTTACGTAATTACACATCAATTAAGGTAATAAATTAAGACTTTCTAACTAATCCGTCGTTAAGATATTACATTCGAGAAACCTCAAAAATTATATTTTTCTAGTGATTTAATTATTTGTGTAATTTGTAAGCAATAAATCAATAACAAATCGTGATGAATATATTTCGGGTTTCTGCGCATAGTGGATTGAAACCGTGCATCTTCTACGTGCGAAAAATATGTAATAAAACACGGATAACCATGTTATTAAATTAATTATAGCGGTAAATATGTGACTAAAACGTTATGCGAACTTGAAATTCGACGGAGTTTATGTTCTCACAAATTTTCCAAACTCGGACCCAAAATAATAAAAATAAAACAAAATATCTTCAAATTATCAAGATTTATCAAAATTTATCAAGAATTATCAAAAAGAATAAAGATTTATCAAGATTTACCAAGATTTATCAAGATTTATCAAGATTTATCAAGAATTATCAAAAATAATCAAGATTTATCAAGATTTATCAAGATTTATCAAGATTTATCAAGATTAATCAAGATTTATCAAGATTTATCAAGATTTATCAAAATTTATCATCAAGATTTATCAAGATTTATTAAGATTTATCAAGATTTATCAAGAAAAACATCAATTCTTATTTGTTTTTAATTTTTTTATTTCCTAAAACAGGTTGACGAACTGTCGTGCGAAAATTCGGACAAATTGCTGCACGATTCGAACATAAATCGAGCCCGGTTAAATCCCACGACAAAAAACAATGGAGAAACAAAAGGCAAAGGTGTTAGGGCACAAATGGATTTAAAAATTAAAAATTAAAAAATAAACTCCGGTGAAACACCGGTGATGAGTGCAAATTGCAAACGAGTGATGTGATGATGATACGAAGAAGAAATTTGCACAAACAAGCTTTCAAGGTCAAATTAAAGCAAGTGCATCGTTCTGGAATTATAACCCATTTGCCCATACTGGTTTTTAACCCACAGGACGATACCTGATTGAAATTTCCATTCATATTTCACCAAATATAAAAATTTTTCTTAAAAAAAAAAATCCATTAGGTTTAATATGTAAATAATGACAGAGCAGAAAAATGGTTTATTATTTTTTTGCGTGATTAAGATTTAGTCTATTGATTTCTAGGTGCCAGATTTGGGTGTGATTACAATATTTATTTGTTAATTTTCCACCCGACTTGTGTTTAGTCATGAATATGACACTTTTTTTCATTCGTCTCTGGCGATGATTTACAGCCATTTCACGCCTGATGTGTGAAAAGGAGGGACGGAATGCCGAGAGTAAGAACCCAAACCCATCCATTTCATCCAGGGACGAATCAGGGTTGGGAACCTAGATTTTGGCGGCAAAAAGTGCGGGCCAACGAACAGCGCACGCCCGTCTATATGAACAAGGTCAGTGATGTCGGCAACGAGCATTCCAAGGCCAGGATTGCACGTGTCAACAACAAACACCGCCTTGTCTCGTAATCGCACAAGGTAAGAGATTAGGCTTAACCGAACAGCCTAGACCAGCCAAATTTTCATCTAAATTCAATTTTATTTAACAATTTTTGTATTGTTTTTGAGTAATTCGAGTGTTAAATTATTTGGAATGCGGAAATTACGTGGACAAAAGCGAAATTCGAGTCGGATTTGACCAAATTTTGATTTATTTCGTCGAAAAAATCGAAATTCGAGTCGGATTTGACCAAATTTTGGAATGCGGAAATTACGTGGAAAAAAGCGAAATTCGAGTCGGATTTGACCAAATTTCGTCGAAAAAAGCGAAATTCGAGTTTGATTTGACTAAATTTTAATTTATTTCGTCGAAATAATCGAAATTCGAGTTGGATTTAATCAAATTTCAATTTATTTCGTCGAAATAATCGAAATTCGAGTCGGATTTGACCAAATTTTAATTTATTTCGTCGAAATAATAGAAATTCGAGTCAGATTTAATCAAATTTCAATTTATTTCGTTGAAATAATCGAAATTCGAGTCGGATTTGACCAAATTTCAATTTATTTCGTCGAAAAAAATCGAAATTCGAGTCCAATTTGACCAAATTTCAATTTATTTCGTCGAAAAAATCGATTTATATTACAATTTCGTCTCTAAATTAACTTAATAACGAGTTATCATCATGTTATCCATGTTTTTTTTTTAAATTTTTTTTAATGGTGTTAGCGATTTTCACATGTGCTTCGGTATAAAAGAAGGTCAGTAGGTCTCTGCTAAAGGTCGCATGACCCTGTGCTCATCCATTAGATGTGTCTACAAGATATCCACTAAATTGTGTAGAAAAACGATTCAATTTTTAATTTCTTGAAGATGGGAAATTTTAAAACGAGTTCGTTGTAGTCATGTGCATTATTCCATTAAAACGGCCCACAAATTTAAGATTTTCTTTGAACTTGACCCAGGTTTTTCTGCTTTACTGGAGCAAAGTAAATGCCCACTACTGGATATTTCCATGTATTTTCCAACTTTATTCATCGAATTCATAAGAATTCATAAAAAAAAAAAATTTAATTTTGACCTTAAAACTCGAATCAATTGCAAAATTTCGAATAAATTTGACCTCGATGAATGGATTATTAATTCCATTCATATATTCGTAATTATTCAGTTATGTTAGCTTATGGGTTTTAGGGTTAGAATGTTTGGCTTGTTTTAATTCGTGGTAAGTAAAAATTAGGATGAGCAAATTTTTTTTTTGACCGTGAATTTACATGGTTGTTTGTTGACCTCGATTTGGAACTGAGAGATGCAATGCAACTTTCGGATTCAGTAAGTTTGCTGATGTTCACATGCATTGCAGAACCGGCTTGGGAAGTAAGGGAGAGAAAAAAAAAATGTGGACCAATTGATGCAGTTCCTTGAGGCAAGGAAAGTGTCAGTGAACTTGATTAAACTACTGACTTGCTTTACTTGTTCCACATAGTTATTTATTGATTTTTGAGTTTTCAGAATTTTGCCACTAGTGTTTTCAGGAAATTTTTTTTTTTTTTTTGTTATTTTGCCACTAGAGTGCACGCACAAATTAATTGAATTTCAAACAAAAATAAAAATAAGCAACAGAAACAAATAATTTGCAACAATTATTCTAATTTTTCACTGTATTCTGTTTCATAAAACTTACGGCAAACTCCCATTGGTTATCGACCAATCCGCAGCCATTACATCATTGTAACAAATGCACAATAAAAAAGTAGTGTGAAAAATGCAGTTATCTACCGCAAGAAGACACTGATCGACTACAGGAACGGTAACGACTACATATAGAACCAATCTTAACCGGTTAGTCCGGTCCGGGAACAGTTTTCTACCCAGTTCCAGTTCCAGTTTCTAGTTCTGTTCTAACCGCTTTAAATACAATCAACATTAAATTTGTTGAGAGATTTGTGTTTATTTCAATTTGTAGTGAGTACTAAACCACCATTTTTAAATTGAGCTAAATTGGTTGAGAAGGATCACATGATCGAGTGATTACGTATCCTCGAGCTTATGACATGTCCAACCAAAGGGAGCCTGTCACAAGTTTTCTGAAACAGAGTGTAGTTGCAAGCACTAACAATAGTGCTCAAACATGCATGTTATTGAGAATTTACCACTAGCTTCGATAATGTTCCCTGGTGCTTTGACGACCAATGAGATTGGCGTAACAAAACGGCCTTCGTTCGTCCGACCAATCTCGAATCGCGTAACAAACCCCATTCGCCTTCGGATTGGTGGCTGCAGGTGGCTGCATTCACCATTTCGATAATGCACGCTCGTCCTTTGCGCCATCTGTTGCGGGTTTTCACAACCAAAATACAAATGGCGTTTTGATCCCATTCGAACTCTTCCTGGTCGTTTCTCCGATTTTCTATCGGTAAATTCTCCCATAAAATACACCTCGCGCTTGAGTAATTGTCAAATTTAGGTCAGCACGAATCTAATTATTTGACAATTACTCGGCGCGCTCGGTATATTACACCAGCAAAAAATGTTAATTTGTATTAATGCGTTTTAAATTTTTCAAGATGCACGTCCAACTCCTCCATTCGGTTATGATCCTGACCTGGATAACGAGTGTCGCGGGGGAACATAACCGTCTCCGAGAACTGCTACACCTAAACACCAGCAAAGAAGTGGACACGCCATCTCTGTCCCTCTTCATCCCACCTCCACAACTCGTGTCCATCGTCACAAATGGCGTGAAAAACAAAACGGAACCCGAATCAGTGCGCCAAAGCTTAATCGTCGATCCACTACTGGCATTGCTCAACCAGGAAGAAGCAAAACTCCTACAAATGCTACTTCCGGGACTCTTCGCCAACCACAACAACCAAACACTAAAACCGGACCAACAAGAATCGGCCGAACGAATCGGATCCACGAATCCCACCACAACAACCACAACAACGATGGATCCGATCCTCAATTGGCTCTTCAACGGCCTCAACGAATCTGACGTCATCACGCAGTTCCCAGCGACCCCGGGTCCGATGATAGCCATGACGGACGACATGCTCATCTCGATGCTCCAGCAAGCGGTCAATAAGTTCTCGCCCACCACGGTCGCGCCCATCACCAAATTCACGCGACCGATCGGGATCGGCGACGATTTGTTGGCGACTTTGTTGAAATCGTTGCAACAGCAAACCCAACTTCCGGTTGTTGAAGTGCCGGTCACGCAGGCAACTTTGGAGGAACCGGTCACTGCGGGTGCGGAGGAAGTGACCACGGACACGCTGTCTTTGTTAGATGCGTTGACGACCAACGCGACCGGTCTGGAATGGCCGGAGAAAGTGAAACCTGGTGGCGGAATCAGCGACGAGGCGATCGCCGCCATTATTAGAGACGTAAACAATATCAATAATAATATTTCGGAGATGGTTGGCGCCGTGGACACTTCGGGAGATTTTCTGGAGGAGAAACCGGTCACTATTTCGGACGGTCACGTGGCGCAGTTGATGCACGACGTCGGGATCGCGGTCAACTCGTCGACGCCGCAATCGGCCGAAATCGAAACCGAAAACGCGAATGCGACGAAGGCGGAAGCGGAAAAGAAGTCGAAGAAAACAAAGGCGAAGAATTCGGCGGCCGGAAATGGTAAAAGGGGATCGAAAAACGCGAACCGGTTGCGGAAAAAACCCGGACGCAAACCGACGAAAATCACGACGCAGAAACCGAATTTGTGGGAACGGTTGGTGCAAGCGGCTTCCAACGCCATCTTTGGGGAGAAAAAACCAACTAAAGGCCTGTTCCAAGTCGACGACATTTTGGATTTGTTGAGCAATTTGTAGAGACAATTTATTTTATTTTTTTAATTTTTATAAAAGAAATTTCTATTTTTTTAAATTAATTAATTAATTAATTAATTAATTATTATTATTGATGGTTTTGCCAGGAGTCATCCATTTTGATTTTACACGTGCTGTGCATTATTGTTTCCTATTTTTTATTTTATGTGTACATTTTTTGTAACAATACTCAATAAAAATGTATGGGAATTGTTTTCTAATTCCGCGTTAATTTTAATGGCGCCGTGCTGTGGCTAATTTCAACATGACCACGAAATAATTGATCGGGGTCACGAGCACTTGGGGCAAGGTCGCTTATTGAATGAGGTTAGGCGTATTCGACATTCGGGCGCCACTTTTCTAATAAAAATAAATAAAAATAAAAATAAATAAACCAGACGAAGTTTACAGATGAACGATACGAGGGAATGACGTCACGAGATTGTTTTACGATCCTCTCACGAGATGACTTCCTTGTTTTTGAACTCTACGAGCCGAGACGATGATAATAACAACAAAAAGAAACAATAATGTGAAATTAACACAAACAATGGCCATAAAATGAGATAAGATCATCCGAACAAGTGTTTAAAGCGATTTTTACTGTTTATCTATTACCAATTCCTGGATAATAATGGCCGCTGCATGGCGGACAACTCAAACACCGCTCAAACACTGACAGTTTTAATGTTTTATCAACCTTTTGGCATTAGATTATCTTGTTATTCCGTTAGATAAACTAAACAGTTCAGTGACTTTGTCAATTTCTCATAATGTTGTTGTCCTCCGCTTGTTTTTTTCTCCATTGAGAAGAAAAATGTAAATAAATCAAATTTCAATGTTTTAAAAAATAAATAAATGAATAAAAATTAGAAAAAAAATACTTTTATGAATACACAATAAGTTTTTCTGTTTTATTTTACATTATTATTTTATAGAAGTAGTAATTAATCCGTTTTGGAGTCGTTGGTCACAGACCTCTTTGACGGGCGATTGTCTGTCAAAGCGTGACAATATATATCATGCAAAGGCGCTTCAACTCCAAATACGAATTAGGACAATTTTTGTTTCTATTAATGAAGAAATTGATAATTAATTTAATTTAAAAATAAAAATAATAAAAATAATTTATTTTTCATTTTATTTTAATTAATTATGAGTAAATTTTATTTTTTTTTTATTGATTTTTATTTTTTATTTTTTTAAAATGCAAATTAATTTATCATGTGTCAGGTAAAAGTCGCGTTTTATGTTGGTTTGATATATGCAAAGTAGGACACGGTCGTGGAGTTATTGAACCCACAGTTTCTGTCCGTTGTTGCGGGAAATAGACCAGGGTTTCGGGGTTAAATGCGCAATACAGCAGCGCACTAGACAATAGTTGCATGACACACTTTTCATCCGAATAAAAATCTTTGTACATCCGCGGGCCACTTGATTCGAGGCTCGCCTCTCATCGCATCAACATCGATCCGAACAGCAAACCAACTCAAACAATAAACATGAAGGTAAGTGCCGACATATTTCAATTTTATCTACGGAAATTCATACGAAACAATCAAAAAAATTCTGCGCGTTAAATAAACCGTAAGATCGTTAAAAGTAATTCGAAAAACACAAACAAAATTCGAAAATTTATTTTTATTTTGTTTATTTTTATTTTTATTTTTATTTTTATTTTTATTTTTATTTTTGATATAATTTATCTGATTGTGTTGACACTTCTGGTTTTCTCATCGGTCATTCATTCATTTTAATCTACGGAAACTCATCAGAAACAATCAAAAAAATTTCTGCGTGTCAAATAAACCGTAAAATCCTTAAAAATAATTCGTAAAACACAAAAAAAATAATTCGAAAAACAAAAAAAAAAAAACCTTGAAAATTTATTTTTATTTTGTTTATTTTTGTTTTTTATTTTTTATATAATTTATCAGATCGTGTTGACACTTCTGGTTTTCTCATCGGTTATTTATTCAATTTAACCTACGGAAACTCATTCGAAACAATCAAAAAAATTCTGCGCGCATAATTAAAGATCAACCGGTCGAATAAACTGTGAAATCGGTCAAAATAATTCGAAAAAAACAAAAAAAAACGTCGAAAATTTATTTTTAATTTGTTCATTTTTGTTTTTATTTTTATATTCGATATAATTTATCAGATCGTGTTGACACCTTCAATTTAACCTACGGAAACTCATTCGAAACAATAAAAAAAAAACCTGCGCGCATAATTAAAAATCAACCAGTCAAATAAACCGTAAAATCGGTCAAAATAATTTCCAAAAACACAAAAAAAATTCAAAAATTTGATAAAATTTTGTTCATTTCTGTATAATTTCCTCATCAGATCGTGTTGACACTTCTGGTTTTCTCATCAGTCATTCATTCAATTTAATCTACGGAAACTCATTCGAAACAATAAAAAAAAAACCTGCGCGCATAATTAAAGATTAACCGTAAAATCGGTCAAAATAATTCCAAAAAACACAAAAAAAACCTCAAAAAATTAATAAAATTTTGTTCATTTTTGTATAATTTCCTCATCAGATCGTGTTGACACTTCTGGTATTCTCATCGGTCGTTCATTCCGTGCCCGTATCACTCCGCTTCATCTTCATGCCAAAACTATTCAACCAAGAAGCCATCAACCAAGACAACTCGCATTCGCCCGAATTCACAATGCAAAGTCGTTCCGACGCGCCCTCGGCCCCATTCTCGTTCGTGGAACCCATGATGGACCACCCCCCGCCCCAGCCCATGACTTTTACCGCCCAATCACGCATGGGGCCCTCATTCCTACCCTTACCCGACCCCTCCACGTCCACAATGCAACGCAGAATGGACGCCGACGAGGAACTTCTCAGCCAAATGCCATTCAGTCCCCAGCGAAGAATGGACGAGGAAGTGATGATGGAACAACCGGAAATGCCCCCTCCGATGCCGTTTATACCGCTCGCGGGCCGCGAAATGGGGCCGGCGCCAATGCCCTTCCTCGTGCGCATGCCCATTGCGAGCATGGACCAGCAACGACAACAACAAACGTCTTTCATGAGTGTCAATCAACCGGAAGTGCTACCGCCCATGCGCGTACAATTACCCATGCAGAAAGCGCCCCAGATACAAGTGCGAGCGTTTCCGGTTGCGTCACGACCCGTGCTCGAAGACGACGAACAGGGGAACGACGATGTCGAACCGGAAGTGGACGATCCGCAGGAGGAAATGGACGAAAACGATGACCAATCGCCGTTGAATGTCCGAAGTCAGAGAATTTTGGTCATCGAGAGCGCCCAGCGTCTCCGACCGGTCGTCATGGACAGTTTGCAGACGGTGATGAAGATTTTCAACGCCATTGCGCCGCCGCGCGCCGAGCCGACTACTCCCGCACCGGAAGTGAACGTTTCGAGCAACGGGAACGTCGAGAAAATGGCGCAAAAGTTGGATCGGAGTTTGGAGATGTTGACCATGCAAGTTGCGGACGCTTTGGGCACTTTGACCGCGCACGCGAAGCAGATGTTGCCGATGTTGATGCGGGGCGGCGCGAACGTCACTTCCGGTATCGTGGAGAACGCGAATGAGACTGCGGAAGCCAGGGTCGGCGAGTTGAGTGCGGTGAACGAGATCAAAGCTGATCAGGCCTCGGTGGCTGCGCAGAATATACAAAATGTTACCGATACTGTCACGAAGTTCGTGCAGGTGAATTCGGACGAATTCCGGCGCACTTGGAAGCATTTCTTGCATCATTATTGGACTTATGTACAGAAAATACTCGAGACGGCTCAGTAAGGTGAATTGGAGCCGTTTTTGTTTTAATTATTTTTTTGGTATTTTTTTATTTTTTTTATTTTTAAATTTTTTTGTTCAGTTTTTTCTCATCTTTCATAGTATCTCATTTCTTGTGGCTGGCTCGTTTTGTCGCCCGGTTGTACAGTGAAAAAAAAAAACGTTTTGTTTTTGATAAATAAAAAAGACATGTTGAATGGATGTTGTGTTTGAGTTATTGTTATTAGATGGCAGCACCAGTTGGGTTGGGTTGGGTTTGAGGTGGTTTTGGTGGCTAATGCTGGAAATCTTGTACGGGCTAGGATTTTGGATTTTAAAATCCTAGAAATACTATAAATTATTTGGAAATCCTAGAAATTATTTGGAAATCCTAGAAATTATCTGGAAATCCTAGAAATCCTTTGAAAATCCTAAAAAGTCTCTGGAAATCCTAGAAATTATCTGGAAATCTTAGAAATCCTCTGGAAATCTTAGAAATCCTCAAGAAATCTTAGAAATCCTCAGGAAATCCTAGAAATCTTAGAAATCTTCTAAATTGTTGCAAAATTTGTAGGAAAATCAAGCAAAATCTATGAAGAAATCTGCCTGAAATCTTCAAATCCACAGCAAATCCCTGAAATCTTCAAATCCACAGCAAATCCCTGAACTCCTCAAATCCACAACAAATTTCTCAAATCTTTAGCAAATCTCTGAAATCCAAGAAATCCCAAAAATGCTAAAAATCTTGGAAATCCCAAAAATTCTAGAAATCTTAGAAATTCCAAAAATGCTAAAAATCTTGGAAATCCCAAAAATCCTAGAAGTCTTGGAAATCCCAAAAATTCATAAAATCTTAGAAATCCCAAAAATGCTAAAAATCTTGGAAATCCCAAAAATCCTAGAAGTCTTGGAAATCCCAAAAATTCATAAAATCTTAGA
>JAQFXT010001461.1:0-17466 GCA_034683725.1 Strigamia crassipes | reverse complement strand
CTGGTGGTAATAATAACAATAGAAGTACAACAGTAACAATAGAAATAAATAACACTAACTATCACCAGATGGCAACACTTTTCTTCGAAAAATGCATATTTTTGGCAAAATATGCATGCTTTTCTTCGAAAAATGCATGTTTTTGGCAAAATATGCATGCTTTTCTCTGAAAAATGCATGTTTTGACAAAATATCCACGGTTTTTGCCAAAAAATGCATGTTTTTGGGTGCAAAGCGTTTTTTTTTGCTTAAAAATGCATTTCTTTTTTAAAATATATTTCATTTTATGGTTTAAAAGTGCATTTTTTTTGTATGGTTTTGTGTAATTCAATGAGCTTGTATGTTTGGTTGATTATAAACATTTTTTATTCATCCCCACGGGTTCCATGAGCCCCCTAGGTCCTCGGTGCATTCCAAGTTATATAAGGCAAGATGAAGAAACTCGACCATCGCGCTTATTCTTCTTTAAAGTATGACTAAGCGCGATTTTTTTTCAAAACGACTCCTGTTTTATTTTTTGTTTACAAAAGTGCAACTGCTAAAGTTTTAAAAAATTCGTCATGTTGTATCGAATGCTGAAATTGTTTTGATAAATCTTTACGTCATAATAACAGTAACCGTTGGCGACAGGGGGCTTCGCGCCATTATTCCTGTTCTGCGCGTGCTCCTGTAAACAGAATTTAAGCAGCTACGTCCAGGCGCGAGTAATGCTCGCTTCATTACATAATGTAAATCTAACCTAACCTAACCTAACCTAACTTAACTTACACCTAACCTAACCAAATAACCTAACCTAAACCTTTCCTAGAAATGTAAATGGAAATAAAATAAAAAATACGTGTTGGAATGCAGATGCAGGTTCAGAATTAGTTACGGCTGGACTTTACTTTGGCGCGGAGCCCTCTGTCGCCATAATTCTCACAATAATGTGCGCGCGCATGCACGAAACCAGTTTGGAGGAAGAAGCTGAAACGCGTGTTGTTTCTCGGCTCTTTCTTTTGTTGCTGACCATTCCGAGATGGGAGCAGAATTGTCAATTCAATTTGAAATGTTCAATTCATCTCGCAACGAAGTTGTTTTTTGACCAGGAAACAACGCAATATGACTTCGAATTTTGTTGTAGTTGCTGCCACGTTGACGAATGGCGGTTTTCGTGATTTCGCGAGTATTCACTTGAGGTTGGTATTTCTATTATATATATTTTTTTCCCGGTATTACCGGCATGTGAATTGAAATTTATTTATTTTTGTTTGTTTTAGGTGTTGATGCAATGAAGTTTCCTTCTTTTCCACCCATAAATGCGCCTTCACTAGAACGGATGTGTGACGTCACATTTTCTCATTCAATTTCGTTGTCCGATGACGAAGCAGTTGACTGTTGTGAATTCGAAATATTATTGGGGGGATTTGGATAGAGAAAAATTTCCCTAATCCCAGATTTCTCAATCGGTGTACCAGACACACTGTAGTTTACTTTCTTAACTTGTCATCTTTGCATATTAATATTTTTTTCTTCAAATTACTTAGTACTGTAAGACTGCATTCCACCAGTACGAGTGTAGCATTTATCAGATATGATACGTTGATGTTACTATAAGACTACAGTCCACTGTGTGAGTGCAGCATTTATTAGATATACAGACAAACATTGATATCGTAAGACTACAGTCCACTGTACGAATGCAGCATTTATCAGACATATAGACAAACGTTGTTATTGTAAGACTGCAATCTACGAGTAAGAGTGTAGCATTTATCACATGTGATCTGATATTATATAGATGATATTGGTACTCTTATTACCCCTTTTCTAAAGAAACTTGAATTCTAAACTTTTTGCGTAGAGTCATGAACCGGTTTTATTATTGTACATCTTTTGCCTCCAAAAATACTTTTTATTTAGCCTCTGGTGGCTGTGCTTGTTTATATTGGTTAATGACTTTCACTCGATCATCAGTTGGTTTCATTTTATCCTGATATTCACGTTGTTTATTTTGATTGTCATTTTGTTTTCTGGTGTAATTTGTTCCGACAATAGAAGCAAATCTAGTCTCGTTTTGTTTCGGTTTTTCTTTTTTTTTCTCCAAAATGAGTTCTGCCTCAACCTTGTCCAGAGTCAAATCTGCGTCGGACGATTAGCACGATTGACTAAAAATCTTGGGGGAGATATCCAATGAATTGAAATAATTTATATCAATGCGTAGTCTAGACATTAAGCCACATTTTGAATTTTTGCTGAAAAATGCTTATAGTTTCCATCGCCTGATCAAATTGCACTGGGCTAAAATTTTTTTTTTTTAAATAGTTCCAAGTTTTTTTGCATCTTTTGTCCTACCTAGGATGATTAACGTAAATCCGCTGGCTGTATGTGGGCCCCATTAGGGTGCGGGTCTCTGTTTAAGTTCGGACTGAAAGCTAAAATTTGCCAGTAGCACGGTCCATAGAAAGAAAGCTTTCTCGTCTCAATTCCACCTATCTTTACTGCAATCCAGTACAACTTAGTCGCTTGTCTTTTTGGTGCCATAACTACACCTCCTAGTGCTGCTGTATCTAATTGTCTGGGTTTCTTTATTTCTTTGTTAAACTTTATCTTTAAATCGCTTTATTTTGTTTTGGTATCTTGATGTTGTTGATTTAGATGCGCAAACATAAGAAGGCAATCATTGCTTTTCAAGAATTTACATGACTAATTTATTCTAATTAAAAAGGAATGCCAGTTGATGCTGTGGGCGTTACAAAATGTGACAAGGAGGTCAATTGACCAATGGAGGAGAACATTCCAGAATTCCCTCAATTGGGAGGACAATCAATTCACATGAATAAAAATTTACTTGGGTTAAAATTGGTAAAGAAACATACGAAAGTATTGCGGGGTTTCGGGTATCTTGCTTATCAAATATGTAATTATATTTGACAAGCAACGCCGTTGAGATGTCTAAGTGGACTTGTACTCTGCGGCCGTCGGTGTCTAGAGGTAAATTTGAAATAATAAAGGAAACAAATAGTTTCAATGGAAAAATAACAAGTGTATTTATTCAAGGGGAAAAAATACACTAATGTACTTACAGTACTCAACAATAATAAGGTAGTGAAATGGAACGGCGCAGGGCGCGAAAAGAACTATGAAGATGAGGCGGGAAATTCTGGCAGTAACGTTGCGACGTCGTCGAGAGATTCGTGGTTTTCCCTGGAGAGTTGGCGAAGGTTCCGGCACATCCGTGATGGTGATGCTCCGTAGGTCTTCTAGAAGAATCCGCGATGCCTTAGTTGCACTACAAAAGCAGAAGTTGGCTTGTGTGTTCTGGGAACAGCACAAGCAGGCCACATGTTGATTGCTAAGAAGGCTGAAATTATACTAATATGTAATGTCAGCAGAAAGACTCAAATCACCAATCTAGTCGCAGCGGCCTTGATAGCATCCTAGTGTTGATGGCGCCAAAGCAAGTTATTACCATTTTCCAAAACCATTTGCCGCATCATAGCATTTAAACAGACACCAGTAAAGCGAGTATAATAATCCATTAAAGAATTCCACATACCGTAATCGTTACGTACTAGCGAAGGGTACGAAAGCGGGATAGCGACAACATCACAGAGTACCCCTTTTTTTTCAAGAGCCCAATGTACAAATTTAATAAAATTAGTTAAATCCTTAGATGCAAAGACCGATACGACATTTACCAAATTATCCTAACCATGCTTAACCATCGCATCCCAATCTTCATCACTCATAGACTTGTAGATGATAACGCGTTGAGTTTCCTTCGATAAGTAGTTAGCAACGTTGTCTTCATCCTTAACCTTAGATACCTTAAACATAGGCATTTTAAAATCAATATCCAACACTTTCTTCAATTCTCGTTTGAGCCGCTTCGCACACACGTAGATGACAAATGAAAAAGCACATTAAGATGAGGATGATCTCTACTGACACCAAACTCTACTGTGTTTCAGGTAGAACAAGAAGCGGTGAAGCAGTGTTGGAAGTCAGATCAAGAGTGAGTGCAGAATATTCTGGCTCATTCAAATCCACTCGGGACACATGCGCAGAATGCGTAAATGTGTTCCATGGGCTTGGTGCACACCTAACAATTGCAACCAATCATTAGGTTTGCACAGTAGCAAGGGCTCAAGATGCTCACAGGGTGTAATGTCTGTGAACCTCTGGCAAAGGGGGAGGGGTTGGCGTGTGCCACTCCTTCACGACTTGAGGCATTTTTCTCACTTTAGAGCAAAATGATATTACATAAATAAATAAATAAATATATTACAACATTAAGGGGAAATGTAGTGAACCTTTAAAGTAAGTTGGTCACCACAGAATGGTTAAATACTCAAGTTAAACAGTTGTTATGAACAACGAACTAGCAAAGGCATTTGAGAGATTTCAAAAGGTTTACACTTTTGACAAACAGAATTCGGCATTTTGGAGAGCTTTACTTGTAGAATTTACGCGTTAAAGTAGTTTGTTTCACGTAACTGTCATTAGAGCGATCTCTGTGGCGACCCGGGTCGTCTTTTCACGGTACGCGTTAAAACTTAAAGTTCGACACTGAAGGGAGTCGCTGTTGGAATGCCTAAATAGCACTAAATCATCAACGTATACAAGGAGAACTGCATAATTACCCTGTCAGTAAACACAATTAAATCCCATGACCCTTTGGAAGCCGGATGCCATCAAATTCTCATCTAATTTGTGATACCATTGATGGCTACTCTGATGTAAGCCGTACAACGTTTTCTTTAGGTGCCACACTACATTGGTACCTCGAGTACTTTGATAACCCTTTGGCAAATCCATATATATGGTGATCTAGGTCCCCATATAGATAAGCGCACTTTACGTCCATGTGTGTGTCTATCCAACCAGCCTATACAACTAATAGGCAAAAAAAAAATCTTATCTACATAACTTGCTACTGGGCTGAAAACCTCATTCTAGTTTACCCCATAAGTCTGGCGGAACCCCTGGGCCACCAGACGTGCACGAAACCTAGAAATCTTTTCTTTGGGATCTCTCTTTATTTGGTAGATCCACTTGCTACCCACCACAATGGTATCTGCCAGTCTTTGTACTTCTTCATTCACATCGTTTAAATCATTTTCTTCGAATCTGTCAACCAGTATATCCAATTCAACTGTTGATTTTTTTACTCCATCTAATTTTTCTCTCTGATCAACATAACCAAGCTGTAAACCATTCATTAATAATGGGGCTGAAATGAGGCGTCCATTTGGGTCACCACATCTCATATAAATCCATTTTTGTGACAAGGGTTTTAGCTTTAGATCTTGATACAGGTTTCTGCTGTAAATGGTCACCTATTTCAATCAGAGCTTTTTTAATATCCTGATAGCTTTTATATAATTCTAAGACAGCATCTGCATGGGTTGACCACCTTGTATCTGAAAAATTTTGCAAGTGTTGCAATAAATACTTGCACTTGTTTTACTAAAAATAAGCCACGAGCGGCCACTATTTGATTGCAGTCTTTTTTATCCCCAAAAATAAAGACCAAGGGCTTGTGGTCAGTATGGAGCGTGAATTTCCGACCAAACAAATATTGATGGTACTTCCGAATTCCGTAAATAGCAATAGCAACAGCAATAGCATTGTCCGCTGCAGGCACATGCTGTATGACATAATCATACGCGGAAAGAAATACTGCCCAGCGATGTAACCTGGCTGCCACAACCTGGTTGCAGCCCTTTTTTTCTCCAAAAATTGAAACCAAGGGCTTGTGATCTGTGCGCAAGAAAAAACGACGACCAAAGAGATAATGATGAAACTTGCGAATGCCATAGACAATCGCAAATCCCTCACGCTCAATTTGTGCGTAATTCTTTTGCGCAGAAGACAGCAACGAGCTCGCAAAAGTTATAGGCAGGTGAGTTCCGTCAGGACCTAAATGAGACAGAAAGGCGCCTACTCCAACAGGAGAAGCGTTGACAGTTAGACATAAAGGGCGAGTTTGATCAAAATGCACCAATGCCGACTCGGCGGACACATTTTTTCACGCGACCTCTTGTTCGTTTGTCCAATCCCACTTAACATCGTCGCGAGTTAAACGATAAAGTGGTTCAAGTGTGGTGGACAGGTTTGCAATAAAACGGCCATAATAATTAATAAGTCCGAGAAACGACTTGAGAGATGTGACGTCGGTCGTGCGAATGGCGTTGCGTAAAGGTGCAAGTTTAGAATCGATTGGCGTAATTCCCGCTTTGGATATGTTCAGTCCCAGGAACTGGATGCTTGAAGAAAGCGGCACTTCTTTCGATTCAGAGTTAATCCGGCTCTAGCGAACGTGGTCAGAAGCTGGTCTAAATTGTGCAGGTGGATCTCATTGGTTGGACCCGTCACAGCCGAATCATCAATGTACGGTTGGGTATTGCCCACCTGCGCCGTTAACTGATCCATCGTCTGCTGGAAGATGGCAGGCGCCGATGAAATGCCGTAAAATAACCGATTAACTCTGAAAAGACCCAAATGAGTATTAATTGTGAAATACATTTTGCTTTCCTCATCAAGCTCTAGCTGATTGTAAGCTGAAACCAAATCCAAAGTCGAATACGTCTCCTCTCGAAAGTTTCGTGGTGACATCAGCGAAGAGAGGTAGCGGGTAAGAGTTAGGCAAAATTGCCTTATTTATCGTTCGATTATAGCATCCTGCTATCTTAATTGTCCCGTCGGATTTTTTGTCATGCATCACGGGCGTCGTCCAACGAGACGATGGCACTGGCGTGATGATTCCCAGGGACTGAAGACGAGCGAGTTCCTTTTCCATATATGGTTTAATGGCAAGCGGGACCGGATACGCTTTTAAAAAAATTGGTTGAATATTAGTGTCAATGTCTATGTGCACTTTAGATGTGGTGAGACATCCAATTTCGTCTCGAAACACATGTGCATGCTTTTTCAGCAACATATTTAATTCACTTGTGCATGCTGCATCAATGGACGCAACATTTTGTGTTTCACAATGGAATGCACTTCCGCACCAACAGCAGTTGCGGTTTTGGATAAAAGACCAAACATACACATCCAACCACGTCCCAGAAGAGGAACAGCACCATCCCGTGCAACACAGAGTGGCAGGAGAAAATTCAGATTTTGATACGTTACCGGAACCTCAATAACTCCTTCCATGGGCAGCTCGTGTCCATCGTACGATGACATCCTGCACGGGATGGTCTGTAATGGAAAACGTGAAAAATTAGCAAGATAACAGTCCAAATTAATTATTGAAGCACCCGCTCCTGTGTCCACTTCCATGCGGAGATCCACACGGTTGCCCACAACCAAAACTCGCACAACCAAAACGATCGGTTTAGTGCGAGGTAATTCCACGGAGTTGACTGCTGCAATCGGTGCGTCACGGATGGAATAAAACAGCATGTCAGACTGCACTTCGGTGGCATGAATTTCTGAAGACTGCTTCCCGGCGGACGAACGACACACCGGTCTGATGTGCCCCTCCCGACCGCAACCATGGCATTTGGCGGTGCGGAACCTGCTGGACTCTTGAGTGTGGTCCGATCGACCACAGGCCTGGCAAGGTGACGAATCGTTTTTCATGTGCGATGATGTGTTGGTGCCCGTTGGCCTTGCGGTGCCCCTCGAGGAGCGTTTGCCATCCCTTTTTGAATCTGGTCTGCTGTGCGAGCGCTGTTTTGCATCTTATGCACGTTTGCATTTAAAGTTGGGGCCGTGGCGAAAGCATTGACCTCCTTAGATGCGAGTTCTGCAGCTGAAGCAAATGCGACAGCTTTTTCAAATGTGAGATCGGCCTGCAGAGTCAGTGCTCGCTGAACTGGCTCATTTTGAAGGCCACAAACAAACTGATTACGAAGCTCGTTGTTTAGATTATCACCAAAATCACAGTATTTCGTCATGGATTGTAACGCAATTGCAAATTCACTCACAGATTCGGTTGGTGCGCGACATCTGAAGCGCAGGCGCCAAATATCAGCCATAACAAGTGGTCTTGGACGTGAGTGCTTGTCCATTAAAGCCACCAATTCGTCATATTTCAACTCGGCTGGTTGCTTAGGGAAAGTCAAGTTGGTCAGCTGTGTAAAAGTTGGCATTTCGACGTATGCAAGCAGAGTGTGAACTTTTATTTTATTGTCCACAATTTTGTTACATGCAAATATCGAATTCATGCGAGATATGTAAACTGTTCGGTCGTCTGCTGGGTTGTAATCTCGGGGTGAACCAATCAAGGCAGCCATCACGAAGATATAATGCGCAAAAAAACGATAAAAACCATGAAAATTTCACAAAAAACGATGAAAAACTCACAAAAATGCATGAATAGGCCTACTAGGCCTAACTAGGGCTAACTAGGGCAACGCGTAGTCAGCAGTGTCCGAAAATCGCCAAAAGTTTATTCGAAACGCACAAAAACACACATAAAAAAATCGAAATACGTTTAGGATCATTTAAATCTTTCCTGGACGCCAATTGTTGAGTCTTGAGTTGTTTGGTGAACCTGGAATCTTGGAGACAAATTATTTGACATCCATTGATGATGTATTAAAAATAGCATACTGTTTATTTTTAGAAAATGTATAGAGGGCGCTACGACTTAGCAGAGTCATCCAAAATGACCAAAGGTCAATTGCAAAGTATGGAGTACAAACACTCCAGCTATCTTGATGCTGCCATTCGATTTTGCGACGTGTATTATTGGTGTTGCCCATCTCGATTCAACCACCGGTGTGATTATTCATAGAGTATCTAAATGCTGCAACTCGCCTTGGACTCTCGGTTTCATGGTCAAGGGTACAGGATACGCTTTTAAATAAATCGATTAAAATTTGCATTTATCGCAATGTTTCGAGAAAGAGTGGCTTCACCCTCTTGATAGCTAGGGCGTTGACAGCTGCGATCGGCTCCGTCCTAATCGTGTAATAAAACACATCCTCAACAGCATCGTCCGCGTGATATGGCGTCGATTTTGGCACGTTCTTGGCCGAAAAGCACACCGGTTTTATGTGCCCCTCTTTGCCGCACGCGTTGTATTTCGCGTTTTGGTCGTGATGTCTGTTGTAGACTGACGGCAAAGTTTGCACCGTGATTTTCCACAGACATCTGATGAATGCTGTTTACGGGTGTTGATGGTTTTCCAACATTGTAAACATTTCTGCCAATTGTGACAGGTTGTCCTGTTAAGATTCGGTTCTATGTGACTGTTGAAACATTCTTCGCTTTTGAAAGCGTGTCTAAATAAACTACACAGAATCTAGCGTTTCAAACACAAAACATTTTTATCTTGCATGCTCTTGCATCTACTCTTAGAGGAAGGAAGGAGCTGCTTATTGCTATATAGCCGCGAGAACATCTTACACACCAATAACTCTGTTCCATGAAACCAGTAATTGAGGTGATCAATGCAGCATGACCGTGATATAAAAATAGAAAAATCTGTTTGTCTCGTGCTGCTCCAACATACACCAACTCAGCCCACATTTGATTATCCGAAATAAAAACAAAAATCTGGTATTTTTCCAGATGGTTTTCGAATTTTAAAATTTCCATCAGACCGCATGTATCAAGTTGAACTTTTGCATTTTCATGTAAAGTCTTGGCTAGATCAGTTTCAATATTTCTTTTTTTATGTATGTCATTATATCTCGGGTCATTTTCTATTCATGCTGTAGCTGTAACTATACCCTGAGTCACATACAATTTGTTAGAATTTTGTATCAAAATTACACTTTTTTTGGCTGATAACCATTCTGTCAAAAATAGTTTTGATTTTGACTTCTATATCGGTTAACCACCTTTTGGTAAAGTCATCGTTGTAATTCGAACTGTAAGATCACCATCCAGGAATATCAGCTTGTTGCTTTGCGCTAATTTTTGAAGTCCTGTCATCACATGCATAATATCCCAATCCTCTTTTCGACAGAAACGCGTATACGATCCACCAAAATTAAAGGCAGGACAGTCCACTACAATCCCGCCGTGATCAAAATTATCCATTTTTCCAAAAAGGTTTTTAAACATCACCTCAAAAATTTGTTCTGTCATGGTTAATATATTGTCTTTAGCCAGCCTTTGAACATTCAATGAATCAGTTGGTTTTAATTTTATTGTATGTTCTGACCCTTTAACCGTTTTGCAATTTTTGTGTTGTTGATATCGGTCACATGATACATTGATGTGTATACGCTGGTGGAAACACTTCCATTAGTGTTGAAATCTTCTACCGGCTGCTGTTCTTGCTGCAACTGTTGCAAACCACTGGGACCTGCTTGCGTAATATCATTGTTGCTGATAGCTCTATCACTACCACCACCTCCTGATTGAAAGTATTGTCTTTCAATTTCATCCAATTGAGCATGAAAATCAGGGTTCAAAAAGTAATCTTCATTGTGAAAATAATTGTTACTGTTGTGTAATTGATTCACATGAGGCACTGATTGCTGGTTTAATGATTCATTTTGTAGATAGAACTCTGGTACGATTCGGCCTATTTTCTGTATTGTTTCAGGATCATTAAAAAACTCGGAGTCGTGCTTGAAAAAGTTCATTCTCTTATCTTGGTTTAAAATTTTCACATAAAGTTAATTTCACACAAAAAAAAAAATAAATTGAATGTATGTCAGTAGATAAACATTAAAACATCTACAAAAAAAACCACATTACTAATATATTTTAAAGTTAAACAAATGTGTTTGAATAAAAAAGTTTATTCAAAATCCAAAATCATCAACATTTTTATCCTCACTTCCAATTTCACTTTGAATCTCGACAGTTTGTGATTGTTGTTGTTGGTCGTCTTTTTTTTTTCTTTTTCTTGCTCACAGCTAGCTCGTCATAGTTTGACACCCCTTTTTTTCAATGCTTTATCAACAATGACAATTTTATCTGCAGTGTTAGCGTCACTCAGAATGTGGCGATCAGTTTCAACACCACTGGTTGAGGCAGTCTCTTGGTTGGTGAAATTGTACTAATAAATGATGGTTTGACTACCTGAGAATGTCCAAAACTACTCCAAAACATCAGGCAAGATGAGGTGAAAAAACACTGTGGCGGCCATTAGGGTGTGTCGTCATCCAAAAACATGATACAGTGCAGAAAAGGATCCTGAATGACGTGGCATGAGAGACCAGCACACCGTGCAACAAATTAATGTTGAAAATAGTCCAGCAACTTGCAAATATAATGTTGGCAGGCTTACCAGAGGCAAATAAAAACTTCAGTATATTATTCAAACATAAATTCGGTTTAATGGGTGGAAAACCTCAGGAAACTATACATTGGCCAAGTAGGTGATCTTACCAACATGGTTGATAACAAAAGTTGTAGTATTTGTATTTGGGTTTATCAAAAACCCGGTATACCAAAAAAACGAAACAGAAAATATCAGGGAATTGCCAAAACATGGCTACCAATAAGCTAGCGATACGGAAAATCAGAGTTAGTTTCCTGTGAATCGAGTGGCTTTTGAACAACTGCACCCACATTAAGGGGAACCGAAACGTGAGATGATTTCGTGGAATTGTTTTGCCAATTTCTTGATATATTCCAGTTGAGAAATCAGAACTTTTGAACCTGATTGTATGAAATTAACTCCGAGTAAACGGGTAATCTGGCCCAAATTAACCGTTTCGAACTTAGATTCCATGAGTTTAATGATTTCCGCCTCGCTTTCTTTATCCCGAGTAAAAAGCACTAAATCATCCACATACACTAGAAGTACTGCCTTGTCCTCATAAGTGTATATGCATGCATAACCCGATAGTCGGTTGAAACGAATTGATTTCAATGTCGCATCAAGTTTCTCATACCATTCTCGACCCGACTGGTGTAGGCCATATAAGAATTTCTTCAAACGCCAAACCCTGCCCTCACCTGCTTGTGTGTGCCATCCTTCTGGTATCTCCATATAGTTTGCCGTGTGCAAATCTCCGTAGAGATAAGCGCTCTTTATATTGAGATGGGTGTGTTGCCATCCCATCACAACAACGAGCAAGACAAAAAACAAGCGAATAAGTACGTATGACACGACAGGGCTGAAAACTTCATCGAAGTTGATGCCCATGGTCTGTTGATAACCCTTGGCAACCAATCGGGCTCGAAAACGCTTGATGGTACTGGCCGCATCTCGCTTCAACCTGAAAACCCATTTACCACCGAGTACGCTCTTTCCTTTTGGTCTGTCCACCTCCGTAAAAACCTCTCTTTTGATCAAGGTATTTATTTCATCTTGCATAGCGTCCTCCCATTGCGAGCGCTGAGGTGAAGATAAAACATCACAATAATTTGAGGGCTCAACAAAAGTACAATGGGACGCAGCTTGAAAAGCGCATAGGTCACTTGGTTCCGTGAGGAGTCCTTCATCAGGATCACTGATCTGTTCACTTTCACTCGAAGATTTTTTCGAAGTGCTAGGAATGACTTTAAGATCACTGGTGTGAGCAAAAGAAAATTGTGTACTGTCAAAAACCAATTTATTCTTGGCACGGTACTCTTGCACCTTTTTTAGAGAATTTAGACGAATTCCGTCAGGTGTTTTATAGTAAATATCTATAAATTCCTTGGTTTTTCCTGATTGTCGCTCAACACCAAAACGTTCCCATTTACTGATATCAGTTGAAGGACATTTGGATGTTGGCTCGGCTTTAACTTGAGGGAGCGGAGGTGGGTGGAGGCCGGGTTGAGGTTTCTGTGGCTGTTTAACGAGATCGCCATCCACAGCATCCTCAAATTCCGAATCACTACCAAATTCGTCAGTCGGTTTGTCTTCGGTATGTCTCAATGGCGTGAAATGCTTTTGGGCATCAGCATCAATAATTTTAACATCAATAAAATTTTGCCTAAACCATTGTCGGGATTTGTCGACTTTAACATGTTTAGAATCAACGATTTTAGAGGCTTTGAGATCCCATATCCTGTAACCCCTAGTAACTATAGAATATCCAATCAACACGCCCTCATGGGCTTTAGGATCTAACTTATCCCGACCAGGTTTAGGTGTATTAACGTAACACTTGGAACCAATGACACGGAGATGTTTAACAGAAAGTTTTCTGCCATACCACAAGCAGTATGGAATCTGTCCGCCCAGTTTGGAGTGGGGAAAACGGTTTTTGAGGTAACAAAAAGTTAGGGCTAACTCAGCCCAGAGCCTGGTGGGTAATTTGGTTTCGGCTAACATTGTTCGAATTCCCTCACCTAACGAACAGTTGTACCGTTCAGCTATCCTGTTCACTTCCGGGGAAAAAATATTTGATCTCTGGAAATTAATCCCGTTTTCCCTCAAATAACTTTCAAACTGGCCTGAACAGAATTCCATCCGTTGTCGCTCCTTACACATTTTATGTCTGTGTCCCACTTATTTCGAATATTTGTCCTGAATTGTTTAAAAGCATTGAAGGTGTCATTTTTTCTTTTGAGAGGAAATACTATACTGTATCTCGACTTGCTCAAAATTTCCACGTCTGATACGCAATATTCTTCCAACTCCTTTTTTAAGTTATAAACTAAATCGCGACACGTCGCGTGCCAAGTCATGAACTCTTCGCGCTTGCTCGTACTCATTTGGTCCGCGCCGTAAAATTCGGGTGATGGGTACCGGCCTTCGTAATCTTTATTCGATTCGGTGTTGAAATAGTGCGGGAAATAACTTTTTTTTACTTCGGAGATCCTGAAATAACCGGGCAGGTTAGCTAGCGGGCTGGTTAAGTAGCAAAAGGAATCGATGAAACGTATTTTGTCGTATTCCATGTATAAAAGTTTTTGACCTCTGGTGATCAGTTTAAGTTGATGGCCGCGGTCTAAAATGTAGCGCAAAATAAAGTGCGAGTCTTAGCTTTGACAGTAATGCGCGATGACAGTTGTAGATTTGAACGCGTAATTTTTGAATAGAAATGTACAAAATTCTGCGCACGGGTCCTCGCTTTTGAATACATGCAGGCGTCTTTCGCCGCAGTACATGCACGCGAGCTGAGAATCGGAATCTTTGCACTTGTCACAGACGACTTTCGCGACGCAGAGGTTGATTTTGTGTTCAAAAACTGGCAATTTAGTTTTGTCGTCTAGAAACGCTACCGTATCTTGCGTAGCTTCCAAGTCGTAAAATATAAACTGAGGTCGGGTTTTTGCCACATTGGGTCGGGGTTTAGGTACAAACTGCTGCATATAACAAGAGTGTTCGTTCCCGATAGATGTAACGGCCGAACATGTACGACATTTCACTTTGTTGCACTGTGTTTCCGTATGTGGTTCGAATTTGTTGATTGTTCTCCAACAATTTGTGCACTTTATGAACGTTTGACACGTCGATAGTTGACTGGGACCATTTCCGATGACTAAATGCGCGCTAAAGCAAGCGGGGTTTTTAAACACCCTGCGACACGCCATGCAGGGGATAAAACGTTGGGTTTTGCAGAACATTAGCACACGACACGCTGTACATGAACTTTCGCAGTTATGTTTCCGTTTGTCATTACAACCGCAGTAACATGTTGAACACCAGTACGAGTGTTGGAGGAACCTTGTAATTGAGACAATATACGCCGCGTGGTCTTTGTACAGAAACAGGAACAGTTTCTTCTCTCGAGTTGGACTGACATAAATTAGTTCTTGCCAGATTTTGTTATCGGCGGTGTAAACGAAAAATTTATAAATATCAAGATAAGTCTCGAACTGTTTAATTTCAATAAGGCTACATTTTCCTAAAGGCACCTACGCGTCTCTGTGTAAAGTTTTAGCTAAGTCACTTTGTGGTTCGTACCCTCGACGTATACCGGCGTAATCAGAGCGGTTTTCCACTCGCGAAATACCCGTAACGATTGCTCTTGTGACGCAAAGATCATTGTCATTTTTTATAACGATCACGCTTCGTTTGACTTTAATCCAATCGTCTATAAAGAGTTTAGATTTTGCTTTACAAACGCGTGCACCAGCTTTTGGTAAAGATACGGTAGTCAAACGAATAGTCAACTGGCCATCTAGTTGGATCAGTTTGTTGCTTTGAGCCAGTTTTTCCAAACCTGTCATTATTGTTCGCACGGTAAACTCGGAACGTTTACAAAATGGTGTGAATAACGCTCCCAGGTCGAAAGCCGGTGAATCGATTACTGAGCCTATGTAGTCAAAATCAGCCAATCCTTCGAATAAAAGCGAAAATAACGACGTGAAAATCAGTTCCGTCATACGTAGGATGTCGCCTCCTGCCAATCGTTCAATGTCGGATGAATCGACAGGTTTTAGTTTCATGTGGAACTCGACACCCGTTGTGCGAAATCTTTGCACGTGTTTTGTATTGTTAATCCTCAGGATTTCGTACATGCGCGTAAACTCATCGTCCGAGTCTCGTAACGTTCGTAATCCACTAGGGCTGTCGGGTTGAACATCGTCGATACGGTTGCTGGCGATATTCGATCCGTCTTCGACTTGAATGGTTGGCACAGCCGATCGAGCGTTGAAATACTCATTCTCCAAATCATCCAATAACTCCCAAGTTTTCGGGTTTTGAAACAACTCATCATCGGCGGTAAAATAATCTACCTGCGTTGGTATTGTCGGTATTGTCGGATGATTTAGATTGTGTTCAAGCTCGTCTAGTTGGTTCAAAAATTCGGGGTTTTCCAATAAGTTTGCGTCTATTTCAAATGGATCCATGTTGTTGAAAATGTTGGAATAAGGTTGATGAAAAAAGTTTTGTTGTTAAAATGTTTATTATTATTAATTCACTACACGGTTACGTATCAGCGTATAAATGAATGTTTATTCGAATGCTTGCGGCAATCCGGGTTTTCTACTTAAAATTAATGTAATATTTAAGATAGTTTGCCGGTGAGATGCCGTATAGGACTTAAACTCGTGGCTAGTTAAGTCTAGGGTATAATAAGTGTGTTGAAATCAGTCAAATTATTTCAATGGCGAAATGAACACAATAATTTAATCGAGTTATTGATTAAAACAAATGCAATACATTATCACAGATAATTTGGACTAGTGAAATGGAATAAATAATACTAATAACAAACATGACTAATATTAGTATTAAATGAAATACAGTAATGAAATGCTGTCAAACAGCTTGAACTAGCAGCTAAACTAACAATAGAAATGGCGAGAAACGTCTCATCTTCTCGCCTTGTCTGCACTCACGTTCGATCCTCGGGTCGCTGGTGGTGCAGAGTGTACTCACGAGAGCAACGGCTCAATCGGTGAGTTCACCTGTACAAATATGCAAATGAGTGCTTTGATAACAATATGTTACCAAAGCTTGAAAGCTTGAAAGCTGGACTCACAACTATAAAGTTATGAGTATAGCAAATGTCTTGATGTCACACAAGAACAAATCACCAATCTCAGTCCTAATTTGTTAGGAGCAAGAAGCGGTGAACTAGTTCGGTGTGTGGTTGAGTCAAGAGTGAGCCAAAACGGTTTGGCTCGCCCTGGAACTCTGCACCAAAAGCTGCGCACATAGCTCAGTTTGGTGCATCTGGGGATGCTTGCAGCATAACGGTTTGCATACAAACCGTTAGGCTGCATAAATCTAGGCACGTAGCTCCTCCAAGGGCTGCAGCCCCTAAGACAAGTGGGAGGAGTCGAGAGGGGAGAGAGTTGACTCGCGTCATCAAAATCCCATTTTAGATATTTTATTTAATTGACTTAAATAAAATATCTAAATAAAACATACTTTTTTGGTGAACACTCGAATAGAAATTCGAGGTCACCACATGCTTGTGACTGTTCGAATTCGACTTCTGACTCCACTTCAATGATTTTTCGCTTCTTCGATGGTTTCATTCGATTAGCAAGTGCAGATGAAGATGGCCGTGAAAGCAGGTTCTCGCTGACACATGTAGGAGCTGCTGAATCGTCAGATGAGCCGTCTCTGCTTAACAGTTGCGCTAGAACACGAGCTGTTCCGTGTAGAATGCTCAGCTCAGCTTTCACGAGCTGAACCCACTGATCTTCCGTCATAACAATTTGTTTATTGCTATATAATCGTTGGATTACGATCTTAACCGGCTGGGTTTCTCTTTTCTTGATGTATATTATTGTTCCACCCACGGCTGAAATTTCCACATCGCCTTCCTCTTGTTCTTGCAGTTCGCTCAGACTCGACTTAATTTTATTCCATACATTGGTGAAGCCGTAAAAAGATTTGACATCGAAAGTAATGCCGAGTTTATCAGGATATAAGCGCTGGGTCTTGCTCAATTTAAAAATGCGCAAGTGTATGTAAACTCGTTGTTTGAAGCGAGAAACCTGGCAATACAGCTCAACACCGAGCGGAAACGTGTTGGGTGGGGTTTGTACAAGCTTCATGGCTGGTGTAGTTTACATTAGTGAATCTAGTGGCGATGAGAGTGAAGCTCCTTCGAATGCGGAGGTAGAGCGCACTCGACGAAGAACATTATGTTATCACTATAACTACTGAACCCTAATAATGGCCACATTGTCTTTGTTGCATGGCGCTGCACAGCACTATTAATT
>JAQFXT010001460.1:0-17467 GCA_034683725.1 Strigamia crassipes | reverse complement strand
CTGGTCAAATTTGTAGGTTCTTTTTTCAGTTTTCTGGATTCTGAAAGCCACGAATCAATAAAATTATCTTGACTGTCGACTTCATGTTTAGCATCAAATTTGTCCACAATATTCGATATAATTCGAATCATGTCCTCTACCCTAGACGTTCTACGCATGTATACAATTATGACATTTCATTAGTCGAACAAATAAATCGATACGCTTACGAAGCTGGTTTCAATCCGAGAAAACTTAACAAAATATTAAATCTGTGTTCTTCTGGAAGGAGTGAGACAACTCTACCAATTCCTCGCGTACGAAGATGCGCATTCGACAGATTTAACAATTCATTAAACACGTTGTCAGTGTAATCAAAACGTTTGCCCGCCATGATAATGCAAATCACATTCGTTACGCTTTTACGTATTAACTCTATTACGTCTGGTATTGGTTGCCCTTTAAAAGCCTCGATCTCTTGCACAAAGTGTTGAATCTCTTCCTGTACACAAAAGAGAGCACAAATTTGGTGGTTTCATTGTGTAGTTTAGTTATTAGATTTGTTTACTTTAATTCGTGGTTCCAAAGATGACTTTCCTAATCCTAAATCGCGTAACGTTGTAAGTGAAAAGCGACGAAGTTCTGACCACATTTTGCCACTGCTCCTGATTACGCCTAGTGGAAATAACGTGTCACGTTATTTAGATTAATTAGAATACTACTAATCAAAATTCAAATCTACCTGGGCTAGCTTTTAATCCAACAAGTTGCTGCCTCATTGGTCTTGCTGCAAAAACATCCGCTTGTTTTACTAAAGCCTCTTTGATCGCTTTGTATGATGTTAAAAATATTGCGTGTTCAGAGTCCATGTTAATTCTAAATAGGAATAGAGCACAAACACGTTTTAGGTAAAATTCTTATTTTTTTAACGAAAGTAACATTAGTAGCGTTCAAATTGGTTAAGTAAATTCTACTTAACTGAATTACGTGGCTAACCTCGTTTTAATTTTAGGCTATGACGTTTTTTACGTCATATTTTGCTTAAGTTAGTTCACTTATTTGGATTAACTTTAAGCAAGGGGCTGTGTAACTTATTTGGATTAACTTAAGTAACATTGAAGCGATTTGCCATGTTCAGTTGAACAAGCACACTGATCTCAGCTGCTTTTAGTAAACGTTTTTTGTGCGATATGGGTTAGAGCTAGTGCTAATAGTACGAAATGAAAAATACCGTTACGTGGACGTGGTACCATTACGTGGTATCATTACATAGTACATGATATCATTTCATGGTACGTATTATAAACAAAAGTACTGGGTACTAGTATTATAAACAAAAGTACTGAATACCAAATGAAAAGTACATTGTACTGAGCACCAAATGAAAATTACCATGTTTCTGGTACATTTACTAGATACGAAAAGTAGTGGGATTCTGGTACATTGTACCGGGTAGCAAACAGAAGGCAGTGCAGTTCATTAAATTGTACTGGGTACCAAATAGAAAGTAATACAGTTTTAATACATTGTACTGGGTACCAAATGGAAACTAATGCAGTTCTGGTACATTTTACTGGGCACCAAATGGAAAGTAGTGTGATTCTAGCACATTGTACCGGGTACCTGATAAAAAAGGATCGTGATTTTGATGCATTGTACTGGATACCAAATGAAAAGCAGCATGGCTCCGGCATATTGTACCGGGCACCAATGATATGTACCAATGTACCAATTCATGATCCAAAAATAAAGTACTATGATGCTGTGACATGGTACTGGGTAATAACCAAAAAACGCCATAGTACCGATATAGGTACAGTTTTGTGTATCAGCCAAACATTAGTAATAACATGTGAGTCAAGGATACTTTGGTTCGTAGCAATAACATTATTTCATTTAGGAGCATTCTATCACAAGTCATTTATTTCACTTATTACAATTAATTTTGTTCATTTAAGCAAACTTTAAGCTTTTGCTTAACCAATTTGAATGCCACTAATGTTAAATCATCAAATGTTAAACATGAATGTTAAACGTTCATGTTTAACATTTAATTATCTCGTTTAAGAATACAACTCCTTGGTGTAATTATAATTATAACAGAAATGAAAGCTTATAATAAAAAGAAAGTATATTTGCTGTCACTGGCTGTAATTAATTACCTTATTATGTCGCCATAACGTTTTCTCAAGTTGGCTACTGTTACGTGTGGTTTTTTACCTAATAGCAATTTATGTCCAATGATTGGGAGAACCCACGGTCCAGGAGGCAAATTTTTAGAAGTTTTGACGTAAGTCAATAATAACCAAGAAACGAATAATAATATTGAAATAGTAATTAACTGAGTCTGTAAATTGTTAATGTCAAAATATGACGACGTAAAATTCAAGGACAACATTGCTCTTCTAAACTTAGATGTTATCTAATGACACTTTCAAGTACAATAATACACAAAATGACCTTTATCCTTTCCATATCTTTTGATTAGAGTTTGCATAATTGAAGTATAAAAAAATTAAAAGTAAATGCTGTGTGGTTACGTTTAGAAGCAATGAAATGTATAGCTCATTTGTTATAGGAACAAAGTTTTTTCACAAAAATGAAGAAAAAGAATTTGTTCATAATATTGTTTCAAACTTTGTACGAATTAAAAAATATCGTTCTCACATTAAACAAAAACAATTTTATTTTTCGCATATTAGTTACAATCTAATCCTGTTCAAATTCGTAGAAAAATAATTCCATTTTTCTAATGTTTCTCTTATTTACTCTTGCTTTTCTGCACAACTACGGTATTTTTAATATTAAAACAATAACTAGCTAATACTTTTGGCATGATATTTGTTTATTTTTTTACAGAGTCAGAAAGCCATTCAGCAACATAGTTTTTCTCAGTTTCTGCGTAACCACGTTGTGTGACGTTTTTTATACGTGCGCGAATAACGTCGGGTTAACGTACGATACTTACTATGTATATAAACAGGTTGGTGTAAACTGTTCATTACATTGATTGACTTTGCTTTCGCAAGACTAAAAGGGAAAGATTTAATCGTTATTATTACCGCAAAATTACATTTTCTAAATATCGTAATATCGCAATGAGTTTGACATTAGTTGACGTGTACCGTGCTATCGATGCGTTGTATCACGATTCTAACTTCTCGGGAAAAGAACAGGCGTCGTCATGGTTGGGTGAATTTCAGAAATCCGTATTTGCTTGGAAATTGTCGGACGAATTACTCCAACAAAATCGTGACGTCTCGTCTTCCTACTTCGCAGCACAAACGATGAGAACGAAGATACTGTTCTCCTTCCACGAGTTGCCACAGGAATCGCACTACCGTTTGCGCGATTCGTTAGTTCAACACGTATGCACGGTTTCCGACCAGAATTACGCCGTTATCACTCAATTGTCTCTCGCATTGGCTGATCTGGCTCTGCAGATGGCGTCGTGGAAGATGGCGGTTCGCGAACTGATCGAACAGATGTCTACGAATGTCAAATTTATCCCCGCGCTTCTGGAAATACTTACGGTTTTTCCGGAGGAATTGCAGAACAGGTCGTTACGGTTAGGTTCGAACCGAAGAGATGAGGTAATGGATGAATTTATTCAAGTCGGTCCAATGTTGTTACAGTTGTTGGTTGCGTGTACGGAATCCTTCGACACGACAGATCCACGGGTGAACGGAAAAATTCTGAAATGTTTTGGCGCTTGGTTGGTCATCGGTGCATTACCGACCGTGGAAATCACTCACAGCACCTTGTTGGTCAGTGTACTGAGTTTGTTGGGCAATTACGAGACCCCTTCGATATTGCACGAAGTCGCGAGTGATTGTATTTGCGACGCATTGTATTTGGTCGGCGAGCGGGCTGCTTACGTGGAATTGAAGCAAGTTTTGCTGCAAGGTACGCGTACTTTATTCGAACCGTATTATTTGTCGGTTAAGGCGGAATATAATGATAAGTGTTTTAACTTTTGCAGAATATTTTCCAACCTCGCTGAATCATTCGTGGAAGATATAATCAAAACGCCGGGCCGAGGAATGGGCAGTTTGCGGACATTGGATATGGTCCTCGCTTGTTTAGAGAACGGCGATCGCGAAGCGGCCGAAGTCACGTTCGGAGTTTGGTTCCGATTGTCCGATTTTCTACACAAAAAACGCAATGAGGAGTTGATGAGCATGTTCAAACCGTACATCGTGCGGTTGATAGCAGTCCTGTGCAAACATTGTAGATTGGGACATGGTTTCGAAGGGGTTCTCGAAGATGGGGATGATTTAGCCGACTTTCGCAAAACAGTTTCGGAATTGATGTACGACGTTGCGTTTATTGTGGGTCCTTGCGATTGTTTTCGACAATTGTTTGACGATCTAAAAACTCAGGAAGTTACCAAAACGTGGGATATGTCGGAAGCGTCGCTGTTTGTCATGTGCGCCGTTGCCGACAATATTCCTTCGGATCAGGATGAAATCATTCCGGAGGTTTTAGGGGCCATTTTTAATTTACCAGACAGCACTCACGTGGCAGTACAGTTGACGAGTGTTCAACTAGTTGGAAAATTGTGCGAATGGATCGAACAACATCCTCAAACCATCGATCCCGTTCTTAACTTCTTGTACAAATGTTTGCATCGGTCGCAGTTAGCCACGGTGGCGGCGACTGCGTTACATAAGATCTGCAGCGCGTGCGCGGAGAAGATGGGTCGTCATTTTGACGCTCTTCTGCACATTACACGGAACGTGCAGTCATTTAACATTTCCGACGATGCGGCTATTGGTTTATTCAAAGGCACTGTTCTGATATTGGCTGAAATGCCATTTGTGATGATATCGCAAGGAATGACGCAACTGTGTTGGATCCAAACGGGTCAGATTTTTTCAGAAGTTTCGCCGAAAAATTCGCTCGACCGTCTAGCGGCCATATTTAAAGATTTACAAGTAACCGTTCTGAATGGGGAAACGCATCCTTGTGCAGGTATCGTACAGGAGATTTGGCCGATTCTGTCTGAAACATGTAGAAAGTTCCAACATGATTGTGAAATCATCGAAAGTTGTTGCAATTGCATTCGCTATATAATTCGTTGTGTGGGCCGACAATCCGAGCCTTTAGTGGAATCAGTGGCCAAATTAATTGTGGAACTGTACCGAGTACATCAGCATTCGTGTTATTTGTATTTGGCAAGTATTTTAGTCGATCAACATGGTGTAAGTCCAGCTTTTTATACAGTTTTAGTCGCAATGATGGAAGCGTTATGCGGACCGACATTCGCATTGTTACAAGGACCTGACGACCTTCGAAATTATCCCGACACAGTTGACGATTTATTCAGATTATGCACGAGGTACTTGAAACGGATGTTGGTTCCTTTTTTACAATCATCGATATGTAAACCGATTCTTCAGTGTGCTTTAGTAGCGTCTTCGATCGCTCATCAAGAGGCGAACAAGTCAGTGATGAAATTTCTCAGACATCTAGTTTATTCTTATCGTAGTAAGTGTCGAGCCGAGGACTCAAAAATTCGCCGCGAACTTGTCAGCGCTTGGTTGGCCGAGAACGGGGAGTCATTGATAACGAATTTAGTTAACTCGTGCATCTCTTGTCAAAATTTTTTCATGATCGCAGACCTGGCCGAAGTCATTTACGAGCTAACGTGCTTCGACAGACGAGCTGTGAGTTCGTGGCTAGTAAAAGCGCTTAAAGGTTTACCTATGCAAAGTAGTGGCGGAAGCGTTATAGCGACACACGAACAACTGGCCGCTTTTATTCTAGAAATGACCACCGCGAAATCCTGCGAAGATGTCAAGATGGCAGTAAAGCATTTTACGCGATTGTATCGCTAAATTTAGTTATTTTATATTGCATTGCTTTGTCAACATAAAAAAAAAAATTAAACTTTGAACAAGAGTTCGCACAGTGTAAAATCTACTTGGTCGTTATTATTTTTCTTATCTACAATAAAAAAAAAAGTAATAAACATGATAAGCTTTATAAACTTGATTTAAAGATTAATGTCACTTGACGATATTTAACCATTATTTGTCAAAATGTTGCATTTTGCTATGGATAATTGTTTTATTAGTACTTTTGTAATAATATTTACGTGTTGGTTATTATTGGTTTACTTAAACACCCCAAAAAATCATCCTTCTGGACCATGGGGTTTACCACTTATTGGTTACGCATTTTTCCTAGGTAAAAAACCTCACATTACAGTTGCAAACATGAAAAAAAAGTATGGCGATGTGATAAGGTACAGAAATAAATTAACTCTCGTTCAATATAAAATTACTGTAATATATTTTCTTCTAGAATTACTATGGGCATTGAAAGTGTTATATTTTTATCATCTTACAACGCTGTGAAACAAGCACTTGTAAACCAAGCTGAAGTTTTTTCCGGCCGGCCCATTCCAAAAATATCAAAAAAATTACGAGAAAATTTGGGTATGGCTGCAAATACAGCAATTTTATTTATTCACTTTTATTATCAATCGTTAGGTATTATTCGAAGCACTGGTAAAATCTGGTCAGAGCTTCGTCGCTTTTCGTTATCAACATTGAAAGATTTCGGATTTGGAAAATCTTCATTGGAACCTAGAATTAACGTAGCGACGAAAGCTACATAACACGTAACGCTCCCGTCAAATTTTGTTTATCTTTACGCAGGATGAAATTCATCATTTTCTACAGGCGGTGAAAGCTTTTAAAGGGCAACCCATACCTGATATTGGCGAGTTATTACGTCAAAGTACAACTAATGTAATTTGCATTTTCATGACTGGGGACCGTTTTAGTTATGAAGACGAAACGTTTAAAAAATTGGTATACCTATCTAAAGAACACACGCGGCGAATAGGGATTAATAGAGTGTTGGCTCTAATTCCTAGACAGCTTAGATTCAAGTTTCTCATAAAATTATTGCGAATTCAATCGTATCTGTAAGTTGTGTTCGCGTTTAAAATGTGAAATACTTCACGCTTGTTTAACTAACTGTCGTATCATAATTGCAGTGACACTTTTTCAGAAATTATAAGTATCATTTCAAGTATTGTAGAGAAGTTTGAGGTTAATCACGAAGCAGAAACTTACAACAGCTTTATTGATGCATGGCTTTCTGAATCTGTAAAGAAAAATGATCATGCCAAATATTTAACAAGTGTTACCTAGTTGTTGGTTTTTTGTACTTGTACTTATTTGTTTCTTACCATTTGGATTTTAGAAAACCAACTTTCATCTGTTTTATTTGATCTGTTTATTGCTGGAGGTGACACTACAACCAACACACTGGGATGGAGTTTACTGTATGTGATTGAATATCCTGAAGCTCAAGCTAAAGTGCAAAAAGAAATCGATGATGTCATAGGAGGAGAAAGAGCCCCTTCAATGTCAGATCAGAAATTAATGCCTTTCACGGAAGCTGTTTTAATGGAAGTCAACAGAATCGTAACAATTGTGCCTCTTTCTGTTGTACATTGGTATGTAAATCGGTTGTGGTTTTCCTGTGTTCACGTTTAAAACATTTTCTTTGTGGTCAGCACCGAAAGTGATACCACATTGTTGGGAAAATTTATTCCAAGAGGAACGACAATCGTACCGAATTTATGGGCTGTACACAATGATCCAGAACTGTTTCCTGAACCGGAGAAATTTAAACCAGAACGCTTTTTAACCGACGATGGCAAAGTAAAGCGAATTGAGGAATTTATTCCATTTTCTATTGGTAGGTTATGAACATACGTAGAACTGTCAAGTGCCATAAAATGGCTGAATGTTACAAATTGTTTTGCAGGGAAGCGCCAGTGTATGGGAGAATCATTAGCAAGGATGGAATTATTTCTTTATTTTACATCCATGTTACAAAACATGAGCTTCAGGAAAGTTAATGATAAAGTCAATTTTGATTACGATTATTCAATTGTAATCACGCCTAAAGCCCAACCAATATATGCTGAATCTCGTGAATTAATTACAAATAGGAAATGAAGTAAACAAAAACAAACCGAATGAATAAATTGTTAAACTTTAACAAATATAAAATCTTTAATGATCTCTTGCTGGAATGTTTAATCGTTACAAAGGAGGCAAATTCATAGTCTTTAGATTTGACATTCAACATGTAAATTGTTACAATTAGGATAGTTTAAAAAGATAAACCAGTCTAAATGATTTTATAATTGCATCTGCTGGCTACAGAATAAATAAAATCTTTGAAATTGATTTATTCTTTATCGTGATTTTACTATGAAAGAGATATTAGCTGAAATTATGAAATTAGAACCTGACTAGTACCCTTACAAAAGCAAATTTCTTGTCCACGGTAAAAATATTTAACGAAATAACATAAATGACTAAAATTTCAGTCGGTATTTTTATTAAATAAAGACGAACATCTTTAATAGTATGTAATAGCAACAGCAATTACAATAAACTTGTAATTAAAACAAGACTGTAACATTTATAATTTTTTACATTTAGACTGGTTTAAAAAAGATAAACCAATTTAAATGGTTTTATGAATGCATCTACTGGCTAAAGAGTAAATCAAATCTTCGAAATTGATTTATTCTTTATCGTAATTTTACTGTGAAAGAGATAAGTTGTAATTATGATTAAAGTGAATGACAGTAGAATGAGACTGTTTTTTGGTTAGATAAGAAAGAGTCTAGTAAAAAAAATTGTTTATGGGTTTTAGTCGTAGTTTCGATGTATCCATACAAAAGCTCATTTCTTGTCCATAATAGAATTATTAAGAGTACGGTAAATCTGACTTTGTTTTTGATTGCACAGTTGTGAAAATGACCAAAGCTCACAATATTTCCTCAGTGATATTTATTAATAAATACAAAAAAAATTTAATAAAGGCGTAAAAACTTTTATTTTTAATGCGTTTTACTTCAAGTTTGATCAAAACATTTGGTTGTTTACCGCTGAAGATGACTGGAATTGGTCGGAAGATATTTGGGGAAAAAAATAGGACATATTATAAATAAATAAATAAATAAATATTTTTGATGTTATTTACAAATTAGATGTTTTAAAAATAGACGTTTCTTATTTTCATTGTATGAAAGTCCACTAAAGAGAATTCGATGTTAAGACATTTACTGCTGAACGAGCTTAATTTATATAAATCTCATATTGTCAAGGTAACTGAATTATTTGCTAGTGATAAGATTGCTGGTTACATTTAACGGTATTGTCTAGATGAGAGCAGTTGAGTGATGGTTGAGCTTTTTCAATTGCAATACAACAAAATGATTTGTAATTTTGCAATAGACAATTTGCAAACTCAGTTACTTATTGCTGCTTTTGTTATATTCATGTCATGGTTGTTACTCACCTACTTAAAAACACCAAAAAATTTGCCTTTGGGACCCTGGGGTTTGCCAATAGTTGGGTATAAATTCTTCTTAGGGGCTAAACCGCATATTACTATTGCAAATATGAGAAAAAAATATGGAGATCTTATAAGGTAAGATAATTAAACTAAAGCTAATCGACTTTTGTATGAATACGTGACCCGAGTTTATTATTTTGTTTGGTAGAATTAACATGGGAAATGGGTTCACAACTTTTTTCGTTTCTTTCGACGCTATTAAAGAAGCACTTATCAAACAAGGTGATACATTTGCCGCAAAACAATCCGATGTTTTACCTCTCGAATTGGAGGCGACCCCGGGTGTACTAAGAAGCAATGGGGAAGTGTGGTCCGAACTACGTCGATTTTCACTATCAAAATTGCGTGACTTGGGATTGGGAAAATCAAGTTTGGAGCCTAAAATCATGGTTTTTTTAATGCATTAACATCAGACAAAAAAGAATAATATTAATTAAACAAACTGTAATTTAGGATGAAATCCAGTTTTTTATAAAGGAAGTTCAAGCGTTCAAAGGACAACCAATAGCAAATATTGGAGAATATATAAGGAAAAGCGTAACCAATGTTATTAACGCTATGATGACTGGCAATCGCTTCGATTATAACGACGAAATGCTCAATAAATTATTGGCTATATCCAAAGAGCATGTGACGCTTATAGGAGTCGATAAACTACTTTACCTTATTCCTAGACCGCTTAGATTTAAAGCTCTTCTTGACATTTTAGGAGTCAAATCACCTGGGTAAGTTAGTTTAGTATTTTTGTATTAAATTTATTTATTTATTAATCTGATACATGTTTTGCAGTCAAACAGCTTTAGCAATAATGAACATTTATACGGCTATGGTCGATAAATACGTAGAAAACCACGAAGCCGAAAATGATGATAACTTTATTGGTGCTTGGCTTTCAGAAGTCAAGAAAGCCAAGACGAAGTACATAACAAGTAATCCACACGGCAAATAATTTTAGGACGTAGAATACAGTATGCTTGTATTAATTTCAGGGAAGCAACTGTCGGGTGTTTTATTAGATTTGTTTTTGGGTGGAAGTGACACGACGACAAACACACTCGGGTGGAGTTTGCTTTACATGATCGAACATCCGCAAATTCAGGCTAAAGTACATAAAGAAATCGATGATATAATAGGAAGTGACAGAGCCCCTTCAATGTCTGATCAAAAATTAATGCCTTACACGGAAGCCGTTTTAATGGAAGTCAGTAGAATTGTAACTATTGCTCCGCTTGTTGCACATTGGTATTTGGGTTTCCTCAAGGCCGAATAAACCATTAGACGATACAAGCACGTGCTTATGGCATCAATGGAAGGGGGCACCACCGAAACTTAACCACAAAACTTATTTTTGCTAAAATTACTTTTACAAAATTAAAAAAAAATGTATGTTTTATTAATTGGTACCGTATTTTCGAAATTAGGAGTCGTGACTCTTATTTGAAATCATTACTACTGACGACCGCGTTACATTCGTTTCATATAACAACGAAGAACAAATTGCACTCAAATAATAGAAGGCGAATTTTAATCGCGAAAATACGGTATGCATATTGAATTAGATACACACAGGGGCACTAAAATCATTTAAGCGTTTAGGGCCTCTAAAGGTATTAATCTGGCCTTGGGTTTTTTCTTTTCAGAGTACATTTAAATTAACTAAAAAAATTCAATGTTTATAGTTGCCAAGCTGACACGACAGTCTTTGGAAAATTTTTTCCGAAAGGAGCTAATGTATCATTTAATGTGTGGGCTGTACATCACGATCCAGACATTTTTCCTGAACCTGATAAATTTAAACCCGACCGGTTTTTAAATGATGATGGGCAATTGAAACGCATGCAGGAACTTATTCCTTTTTCAATGGGTAAAGAGAATTGTTGTTGCAACTTTCACAATTAATTTCAATAAATAATGTATTGCAGGAAAGCGACAGTGCTTGGGAGAATCGTTAGCGAGGATGGAATTATTTCTCTATTTTACATCCATGCTGCAAAACTTTACTTTTGAGAAAGTTAGAGAAAAGATTGATTTTGATTACAATTTCTCTCTCATTACTTTACCAAGGCCTCAACCAATTCGTGCTATTCCTCGTACTGTGTAGGAATGCAGTTAACATTTCTTATTCAATAATTGTTAGTAAAGTAAAGTTTAACTAAACAACATAAATGACTAAATTTTCTGTCGGTATTTTTATTAAATAAAGACGAACGTTTTTAATGATATGTTATATCAGCAGCAATTGCAGCAAACTTGTAATTAAGTGCAAACCATAATAGATTATAACATTTATAATTTTTTACATTTAGACTGGTTTAAAAAAGCTAAACCAATTTAAATGACTTTATGATTGCATCTACTGGCTAAAGCGTAAATAAAGTCTTCAAAATTGATTTATTTTTTATCGTGATTTTACTGTGAAAGAGATAAGGTGTAATTATGATTAAAATGAATGGCAGAAGAATGAGACTTTTTTTTGGTTAGATAAGAAAGAGCCTAGTAAAAAAATTGCTTATGGGTTTTATTCGTGGTTTTGATCCATGGAAAAGCTAATTTCTTGTCCGTGATAGAATTATTTGGATTACGAGAAACCTGGCTTTGTTTTTGATTGCACTGTTGTGAAAATGACCAAAACTCACAGTATTTCCTCCACGATAAATTAATTAATAAATGTATAAATAAGTTAAAAATAGGCATAGAAACTTCTATTTCTAATGCGTATTACTTTACGTTTGATTATAATATTTGGTGGTTACCACTGGAGATGACCAGAAACGATCAAAAGGCTTTTGGCGAAAAACAACACAGCATATTGTAATTGTCATTTTAAAAGCTAAATATTTTTAAAATAGATGTTTATTATTTTCATTAGAGATTTGGCCTGTGCATTTTGGTACGTTCAACTTATAAGTTAAACGTATAAAAATGCAATCGCCAAATCTCTATTGTGTGAAATTCCACTAAAGAGAATTCGATGTTAAGACATTTACTGCTAGACGAGCTTAATTTATATAAACCTCATGTCAAGGTGACTAAAAATTTTTTTTTTGATTAGTGATAAGATTGATGATTATATTTAACAGTGTTGTCTAGATGAGAGCAGTTGAGTGACGGTTGAGCTTTCTTAGTTGCAATACTACAACAAAATGATTTGTAATTTTTCAATTGACGATTTGCAAACTCAGCTACTTATTGCTGCTGCCGTTATATTCATATCATGGTTGTTACTCACCTACTTAAAAACACCAAAGAATTTTCCTCCCGGACCCTGGGGTTTGCCAGTAGTGGGATATAAATTCTTCTTAGGGGAAAAACCGCATATTACTATTAACAATATGAAGAAAAAATATGGAGGTCTTATAAGGTAAGATAATTAAACGAAAGCTAATCGACTTTTGTATGAATACATAACCCGAGTTTATTGTTTTGTTTGGTAGAATTAACATGGGAAATGGATTCACATATTTTTTCGCTTCTTACGACACTATTAAAGAAGCTCTTATCAAACAAGGTGATACATTTGCCGCGAAGCAACTCGAGATTTTGCATCTCGAATTGGAAGAGACCCCGGGTGTACTAAGAAGCAATGGGGAAGTGTGGTCCGAACTACGTCGGTTTTCACTATCAAAATTGCGTGACTTGGGATTTGGAAAATCAAGTTTGGAGCCTAAAATCATGGTTTTTAAAATGCACTGATGTCAATTATAAACCTATACTATAACGTTAACAAACATTACTTTAGGATGAAATCCAGTATTTTTTAAAGGAAGTTCAAGCTTTCAAAGGACAAACAATTCCGAATATTGGAGAATTTATACGGAAAAGCATAACCAATGTTATAAACGCTATGATGACTGGCAACCGCTTCGATTATAACGACAAAATGCTCATTGAATTGTTGGCTATATCCAAAGAGCATTTGACGCGAGTGGGAGTTCATCAAATACTTTATCTTATTCCTAGACCGCTTAGATTTAAAGCTCTTCTTGATATTTTAGGAGTCAAATCACCTGGGTAAGTTAGTTTAGTATTTTTGTGTTAAATTTATTTATTTATTAATCTGATACATGTTTTGTAGTCAAACATCTTTAGCAATAATGAACATATATACGGCTATGGTCGATAAATACGTAGAAACCCACGAAACCGAAAGTGATGATAACTTCATTGGCGCTTGGCTTTCAGAAGTCAAGAAAGGCAAGGGGAAGTACATAACAAGTAATCTAGACGACAAATAAATTTAGGACGTAGGTTACAGTTTGCGTGTATTAATTTCAGGGAAGCATCTGTCGGGTGTTTTATTAGATTTGTTTTTTGGTGGAAGTGACACGACGACAAACACTCTCGGGTGGTGTTTGCTTTATATGATTGATAATCCGCATATTCAAGCTAAAGTACACAAAGAGATCGATGATAGAATAGGAAGTGACAGAGCTCCTTCAATGTCAGATCAAAAATTAATGCCTTACACGGAAGCCGTTTTAATGGAAGTCAGTAGAATTGTAACTCTTGTTCCGCTTCTTGGGCATCGGTATTTGAGTTTCCTTCTTTTCAGAGTAAGTTTGAATTAACTAAAAGACTTCAATGTTTGTAGTTGCCAAGTTGACACGACAGTGTTTGGACAATTTGTTCCAAAAGGAGCTAATGTATCGTTTAATGTGTGGGCCGTACATCACGATCCAGAAATTTTTCCTGAACCTGATAAATTCAAACCGGAGCGGTTTTTAAGTGATGATGGGCAATTGAAACGCATGCAGGAACTTATTCCATTTTCCTTGGGTAAAGAGAATTAATTGTTGTTGCAATTTGCACAGTTAATTGAAATAAATAATGTATTGCAGGGAAGCGACAATGCTTGGGAGAATCGTTAGCGAGAATGGAATTATTCCTCTATTTCACATCCATGTTGCAAAACTTTACATTTGAGAAAGTTGGAGAGAAAGTTGATCTTGATTACGATTTTTCTGTGATTACCTTACCGAGACCTCAACCAATGCGTGCTATTCCTCGTACTCCGTAAGAATGCAGTAAATATTTCTAATTCAATAATTGTTGGTAAAGTTTAACTAAAAAAAAAAAACGATCAAATTTTTAGTTGTTATTATATTAAATAAAGATAAACATCTGTAATATTATATAATATCAGCAGTAATTGTAATAAATTTTGTAATTAAGTTCAAACCATAATAAACTTTAACATTTATAATTTATCTGCACATTTCCTATTCTTTATAATACGCTGAAAACTTTCTAATAATAATAAAACTAAATATAAACTGCAATTCAATGAAAATAGAAATATTTGGCGTAATTTCGTCTTATTTCCTTCTTTTAGTCTCTGCGGGAAAATCAAAATCGTAAAAATGTTTAAAACGTCTAATCTACTACTCATTTAAATGTGTTTTTATGCGATTTAAATAGAATTAATAAATTAAGGCGTTCAGTGTTTTTTTTAATATCATAATTATCATTGCGAAATACAACATTTATGCAACCACAAAAAGCACAGATTATAAAGTGCTTTTAACTTGTGATAAAAGATAAGCTGAATAATATAGAAAACTGCACAAGTGTACTTCTGATTAGATATGTAAGTAATAAAAGTACAAATGTACCTAAAGTAAGAGCACATTTTTTCACTTTATTTTGGTTTGAAAGACCCTACCATACAATTATTTCTTTTCCGATGCATTAGTCCACTACAATTATACAAATGGTTATACATACTTTGCTCCTGGAACAATTTATTCATCATTACACTTGTTTATTTATTAAGCTATTTTACCGTCAATCACGTAATCTTTCTCTCCTTTAATCAGTTTGAATAAATGTGTCATCAGACACCTAGTTTTCGAGATAGTTGAAATTCATTATTGAGTCGACTATTGCCGAATCAATTTCATCATGTTTTGCTTTGACATCAATAACTTAGAAATTCAATTACTTCTTGCTGTAATAATATTGATTATAACATGGATCTTAATTGTGTACTTTGAAACACCAAAAAACCTACCTCCAGGACCATGGGGCCTACCGTATTTAGGATATAAATTATTCTTAGGTGCGAAACCTCACATTACAGTTGCTAATATGAGAAAACGATATGGAGATTTAATAAGGTATGGACAGTCTACAATCATAACAAAATAAAAATTATAATCTACGAGTTTATTTTATTTCGTAGGATTAACGTGGGGAAAGAAGAAGTTATTTTTTTAAATTCATTTAAAGCTATTAAGGCAGCACTAGTGAACCAAGCTGATATTTTTGCAGGAAGACCTTTAAGAAAATTTCCCAGCAACATTAAAGATCCTCACGGTACAATTATTCAAACGAGCTACAGTTCTCATTAAATTGAAGGTTTTATCTATTAATTTAGGTCTTGTTATGAGTAGCGGTGATGTGTGGACAGAACTTCGCCGATTCTCCCTGTCGTCAATGAGAGATTTGGGATTTGGAAAATCAAGTTTAGAACCTCAAATTAAAGTCAGAATCCTTACGTTTATATTTTACAGTATTATAAAGTTTCTTTTTATGTTTTAGGATGAAATTCATTATTTTTTAGAGGAAGTTAAGTCTTTTAAAGGGCAAGCTATACCAGACATAGGCGAACTTCTACGCAAAAGCGTAACTAATGTGATATGCGTCTTAATTTGTGGCAAACGGTTTGATTACCAAGATGAAATGTTTAATAAGTTGTTGGTTTTATCTAACGAGGTCATAAGACTCTCAGGAGGTAATAGTTTGGCGGCTCTTATTCCGAGTTTTCTCCAATTTAAATTCTTGATGAAGATTTTAGGAATACGCACATCATAGTGCGTTAATTAATTTCAAATGTTACCATGTATACAATGTGTTATAGTAGTTTTGTATATGCAGTCCTGCTGTCATAGAAATGAGAAAAATCCTTACAACGCTTGTGGACAAGCGCGCAGAAATGCACACTGGACCTACGAACAACTTTATTGACATTTGGCTTGCAGAGTCTTTAAATGCAAATACTCAATATAAATATTTAACAAGTGAGAAATAATTATTTAAATGATTTTGTAATTAAACATTAATTTATTTTAAGCATAATTTTCAGAAAATCAGTTGCCAATGGTTTTATTTGATCTGTTTGCTGCTGGAAGTGATACAACAACAAACACATTGGGATGGAGTTTGCTATACATGACAGAACATGCTGATGTTCAGGCTAAAGTGCAACGAGAAATTGAGAATGTAATTGGCAGTGAAAGAACGCCTTCAATGACAGATCAGAAGTTAATGCCGTACACAGAAGCCGTTTTAATGGAAGTCAATAGAATTGTAACTATTGTTCCTCTTTCTGTTGTGCACAGGTATATATTACAGAGCTTTATCACAAATATTTTTGTTTTAAATTACTTGCTTGATTTTCTAGGAACCAATCAGAGACCACGTTACTTGGAAAATTTATTCCAAGTGGATTTACAATTATACCCAATCTGTGGGCTGCTCATCACGATCCTGAAAACTTTCCTGAACCATTCACATTTAAGCCAGAACGGTTTTTAACGGATGATAGACAAGTGAAACGATTTGAAGAATTTGTGCCATTTTCTATGGGTATGTTTATCTATTAATTGTGCAATATATGTGACTGATTGAAGGTTGTTTCACAGGGAAGCGACAATGCATGGGGGAATCATTAGTAAGAATGGAATTATTCTTGTATTTTACATCTATGTTGCAACAATTCACTTTTAAGAGAGTTAACAACACAGTTGACTTTGATTATGATTACTCTGTTGTAACTATGCCAAAAGTTCAACCTATTTGCGCCGTACCTCGTTAGGAAAGAAAAATAAAACTATATTATGTTGTTTTTGTAAACTTAATTAGTTTAAATAAATTTAAAATATTTATCGACTATATTTTTTTCTAAATTATTATTTTTTGTTTGAAAATGCATTTTTTTTATGATACATAATAAATATTTTCATCTGAATTATATTACAGGCAAATAAATGTAATTAACTTAAGGCTTTGTCTACAATCACAGTGTTTTAAAGGAAAAAATAGAAACAAAAATTGCCACTAGCTGTCACCTAAACCCCTAGATACCCAAAGA
>JAQFXT010001459.1:0-17475 GCA_034683725.1 Strigamia crassipes | reverse complement strand
TTATAAAAATAAAAAAAAAAAAAAAAAAAAAAAAAAATACAAACCAGCAGCCGCGGCAGCTCGGATCGTTGCTGCTGAAAAAAGAAGAAAAAGAAAAAAAAAATCCATTAAATGACAAAAAAAGAAAAACCGCCATCTTGAAGCGCGCGGTCGCTATGGAGTGAGATCGCCATCTTTTCACAGACACCAATTGAAATTAAGATTACGCCCCCGGGTACTCGGTTGCCTAGCAACTGCTTCTGAGGAGGAGGATGAAAGAACAGATCCATGGAGAGAGAGACCCACCCCATTCCAGCCCACACCACAGCGGAAATTGGGAGCCCCAGAGGAACCCCAGTTAACGAGGAAAAAAAATTAAATGAAATAAATAAGAAGAAAAAAAACAAAACAAAAAAAACAAAAACTCAAATTCAAAAGAAAATAAACAAAATGAAGACTCTTCTAAAAGAAGAAACAAATCAAGTAATCAAAATAGCGAATGCAAACGAGACAAAAGATAAATACATAGTTCAGAAATCGACACCATGCGGCGCTGGAAGAGTAAAACAAATAAATATATAAACAAAAACTACTTTTTTTGTGAAAAGACTTTTATTTTGCCACTAAATAAACGGAATAAATGATCGTTTCTGAATATTAACAGACCAGGCATCCATTTTTAAAAAAAAAAACTATAACAGTTTTATAGGATTACGTAGTTTATTCTCGTTTAGTACGTTGAAACATTCGGTCAAGTCAAATAAAAGTCTTTTTTTAAAAATAAAAATCAAATTCCAACAAGCCACTCACACACGTCACATTTTTAAACGTAATTCCAATTTTTGTCACCCAATGTCACTCTTTATATTTCCAATAATTGCCACGGTCAACGGGCGAGTCGCGAACCATCAAAACAGACTGCCAGAGTCGTTTTAAACGATATTTAACAACATATGGTTGTGGAATTGAATCAAAATGAAATATTAACAGCTGTTCAAAACGTTTTTTTTAAAAAAAAAAAAAAAAAAAAAAAAAAAAACACTTTTGAAATAAAACCTTTAAAATGTGACTTGACTCATTGGAATAGCTTGAAATCAGCTCTGCAGTGGCAGAAATCTAAAGAAAGAAAACTCAAAACAATAGTCATAGGGGGAGAGAAAATAGGCTTCACCTCCATCCTCTAACTAGGCCCAACCTTGACCTTAAAAACCCATTCACAGAGGGGGCAATTACCCAAAAACCCAAAACATTCTCACCCGAAATCTCAGGGAACTCTTAACCTCTTTCCCACCCCCGAGTGGGGGTCATTAAACCCCCCCCCCCAAATCCCCATAAAACAAAAATCTCACTCAAAAAAAAAAAAAAACAAAAAAAAAAAAACCATCTTTCATTTTCCCTACGTTAACCCTATGGAATTTAGGCTTAAAAAACAAAAACCAACAAAAATCTTTATATAATCTTCTTACCCCGATGATAGCGTTCAGCTCCGTCATCGTCACTTGCTTTGCTCTTTCCACAGCAGTGGCCACTTGTTGTTGATGCTGCTGTCAAAAAAAAACATCAACCAAAACAAAAAATAAACAAAAAAATCAAACAAAATTAAACAAAAACCAAAAAAAAAAAAAAAATAAAAAAAAAAAAAAAAAATCCTAGATGAACCACTAGAGGGAGGAAAGATGGCTTCCCATTACCCCTAGGGAAGAATCATAAAAAAAAGGGGGGGAGACAGGGAAACGACCCTGAACGGGAACCCCCTACCTCAACCCGGGAAGTTAAGATGAGGGGGGCGGTTAATCTTTTCCCCCCACGTTGCCATGGAAACAGTTTCCATTATGGGGAAAGATGAATAAAAGTGTGGGGGAAGTGTGGGGAGGTGATAGAAGGGTGTCGGAGCAGGTGGGGGGTCAGGAGAGCCTTACCTCTTGAGAAAGGAATGGAATGACTTGAGCAAGAATGGCATTGAGACGTTTGGCAATTTCGGTCTGCAAATAAAATAAATAAACACGATCAATGCGATGACGTCACACCGAGAAAAAAAAAAAAAAGAAAAGAAAAGAAAAAAGAAAAAGAAAAAAAAAGCTGCAGGTGTTGTGTAACTTGATCAAAATAGGGCGAAACGTGTCGGCAGGTAATCCAATCACACTCACTCCCCAACACACCCTTTCTAATCATGCAGAGAGCGCGAGAGAACGCGAGAAAGAGAGAGAGAGATCTCGGGGCCCCGATGTCGGGTGTCGGTGTCGGGCTCGGATCAATCGTTCTTTCTTTCTTTCTTTTGCGCGTTCGCTTCGGCGCCCCCTCGGCCCTCCGGTCTTAAAGGGAACGCGAGGAGGGAGGGAGGGAGGATCCAGCCATGTGTTAATGAGACGCTGCAAACCCGCCGCAGGTGCGGTCAGCCCGAGGCGATCGGCCGAGGGTGTGGTCAGCCATGTTGTGGTCAGTGGACGCGGCCACAAATGAGGCGGGGAAGCCGACCGCCGACAAATGGTCGAGAAGGCGCCCGCGTCCGCAGCGTGGTGGACACGTCATCGTAACACTCAACGGGTTGATAAAAAAAAAATTTTTTTCTTCGATTTTCTAGTTTGGTCGTGACGTGTGACGTCATTCAAATCGACGAGTCGTTGATTTTTTTTCTCCCCCTGCTATGATTCACCTTCGAACGGAGCCAGCTGGAGGTTTTGCGGGGCCACAGACAAAAATTATTGGTTGGGACCCGAAACAGTGATTACATTTTCCGAGAAATTTTAATGAGGTGCCCCCCCAAATAAAATCTTTTTTTTCTTCAAATTTTTTTAAAAATAATTTTTAAAATTTTCTGAACGCGGGGCCTCACTCTAGGGCCCCAAAAAATTTTTTTCTCAAGTATTCATAGAAATTTGAAAGTGCGGGGGCCCAATAAATTACATTTTCAAATTTTCTTAAAAATTTAAAAATGCGCTGGGTCTCAATCTGGGCCCCAAAAATTATATCATCAGATTTTCTTAGGAATTTGAAAGTGCGGGGGCCCCCCTCAGTCTGGAGCCCGAAAAACCGACGTCCGAGTCGGCCCTGCCTTCGTACAAACCCCAAAAACCAAATAAATTTTTCCCCACCATGTAAACCTACGAGATTTAGGCTTAACAAACCAAAATAAAGAAATATTTCCTTTAAAAATAAAACCAAAATGGCTGCCCGAAACATCCAGTTGAATTAAAAAGATGGAAATTGAACCTTCCATGTAAGACAACCGCCGGAACACCGCCCCTGGGGTTCCCCGAACCCCTGTTGACCCCTTTCATGTTTAATATGCAAATTAGTTTAAGGGTGTTCAAACATGGCTGTCCCTTTCTCATCCGCTGCTCTCGTGTCGGTGGCTCCATCGATCCACTCGGTTGCTCCTCTCCCCTCCCCCTCCTCCCTCCCTCCCTCCGCCCCCACAATCAATAGGTGTGGTCAAAGCAAACACGGGAAACGCGGGGGTGTCATGTTAGTGAAACCTCTCTCTCGCGCTCCCCATCTCCCCGCCCGTTCTTTTTCGGCAAACAGACGCTAGGTGACCAATTCACCCTCTGGCATCAATATTTACTCGGGGCAAAGAATTAATTGCGCCCTTGTAGCTCCCCCCCGTCTTTTGTCTAATCCGCCTTTGTGTTTTTAAAGGTGACCGGAAGTGATGTCATCGCAAATACGACAAACAAAGGGTGTCTGTTTGCGACGGATTACTATTTAGCAAATTGATTCGCACTCGTTTTTTTTTTTTTTTTTCCTGGGCCTCGACGACTTCCGTAGTTTTCCAACCGAAACAACAATTTTTTCGAATTTCGTGACGTCAATTTGCGTACCTGTTTGTGCATTTCCACGTTTAATCCGTAGCTCATTTCGTAGTACTAGAAATTGCGCGTGAATAGATCGAATTAATTACTTGGAAAATCAAACAAAACGGCGTCGCTTTTTACCATGACGTAATGGCGTTGAATCTCGATTTTTTCTGCTGTTAATTTTTCGCATTCCATTTTGAGACTGAAACACAAAAAAAACGAATTAATTAACACTCGTTCGTAATAAACATATAAATTAAACGTAATGACAGTTTAAAAAAAAATTCCGAGTCATTAAATTAATTTAAGCCTATTTTATCTTCAAACTAGTTTCAATTGCATTCGCATAGAAAAAACATTGCGAGAAAATTACAGGGCGAACGAGGGGAGAGAAGCCAAAAAGAATTCATAACAAGCCGCCATTTTGCCGTCTGCCATTGGTTACTTTAAATTCACTCAACCAATGACAGATTTACTACACTAAAACGAGTGAGTGCTCCTCCTAGTGTCAATTAATGACAACATCATCATGTAGCAAAAAAAAAAAAAAAAAAAAAAAATACCGAATTAAAAAACAAAATATCCCAGAATCCGCTCCGATAAAACCAGACGCAGAAAAGCGATAAACAGATAAAAGAATACATAGAAAAAAAAATTGATTTCACCTGTGATACTGTGCCTGAAGGAAACTGAACTCCTCTTTAACGCGGTCACACGATTCAACCACCGTAAACTTAAATGGCTGCCCGGGTTGAGGTGGCCCCTGGTTACGAATAGCAAAAACATTCATAAAACACAAAAAAAAAATTAAAAAAAATAAAAAAATAAAGAAATAAAATAAAATAAAAACACTCTAATGTTTGAAAATTTAAATAAATAACGGTAAATAAAGAGCTGAAACGAAGCGTCGTTGAATCCAAACGGTCACGCCATTTGTAATTAGATCGGGATCGCACAGCGCGGAGCGCGGAGGGAGAAAAAAAAGACGAAGGAAAAAGGCGTCGAATATTTCGATGCGGAGATGATTCGTCTATGGCAGATGAGCGGGAGAAGGGAGAGAAGAAAAAGGAAAAATGTAGAATGTTTTCTTACCGCGTGACGGGCCGGGTTGGGATACATGTCGGCGGTTTGGGTCGAACGGTCGAGCGAACGTGTTTGTCGACTCGGCAGACCGGTTCAGCTCATAGCGCGTAATCAAAGAAGATCGGTCAGCTGCCGATCGCGGTCTCGGGTTTGGACGAGGCTCGGGAGTCCGGCGGCGGCGACGGCGGCGGTGGCGGCGTGGGTAATACACTTGCCAAATATGGCACTTAATGATTGGTCCTATCAACAAACATGACTGTTCACAAGCACAAGACAAGAGTCCCACGTGGTGTCGTTAGATGGCGGGTCGAGTGCGCGAACACGCGTCGGCCAATCGCGGCCGGGCGAGCGCTCGGCGCCGCCCAAGCACGTGACGCTGACAGTGTCAATCACGAGTGCGTGACTCGACGCCCACTTTAAACACTTGAGCGGATAATTAGATGGAGGAAAGGGGAAACAAAATGGCCGAAGCGTACACGTGGTGTCGCATTATGGGAAAGGGGAAATGAAGAGAGAAAAATGGACGTCGGGTGTGGGTGTGGTGCGCGAACCCAGCGGGGTGAACAATGGAGACTCGTGTTCGCGGAGTAATTCGAAATTTAAAATAAAAAAAATTATAAACAAAAAAATTATAAACAAAAATTATAAACAAATCACGTGATCATTTATTTTATTTAAATTTTATTTCTTTTTATTTTTTCTTTCTTTCTTTCCAATTCGAGACTAAACAATCATCACGTGACGCGTTGTCGTGACGTCACGACGTAATCAAAACAAACATCTCTGGCCGCGCAAACACGAGGACGCATGCGCACAGCCCCCATTGTTTTTTCGCTCTCGATTCAATCCACATCCGGAAACTTAATTCATCCCTGAGGAGGGGCGGAGTCGTAATCTCATTTCCCCCTTCATCTCTGTTTCCCCCCCTTCCCCGTTCCCTTCCCAGTTCCCTTCCCAGTTCCCCCGCTCCCTCTCACGGACCCCCCGAAGATTAAAGCAAAATTCCATCCGCCTCACTAATTCCGACGCTATTAGCACGTGAGCACGTGGTTTTGACATGGCCGCGTCGCGCGCCGACCAATCGGCGTCGAGGTGGGCGGTGCCCGCGTGCCGCTTCGATGACCCCCTCCTCCTCATGGTTGGGTGCCCCCTTGTCAGCCATGGCGGTCGGCCGCACACCAAATTTATTTCAGGGGGTCTGCGAGGGCGGTGCCCCTTTCGTGGACTCCCCTCTCGAGCTGAGTGCTTTTTAAGAGCGGAAGTGCCGCCATCTTGCTTCGCGAGTGGCCCTGACGCGGCGAGTGCATCGGATGAATAAAAAAACGTGTTTTTATTCGACTAGTCGCGTCAGGCGGGCTACAACCAGGAATGAATGGAATTTCGTGCGGAGTCACAACTCGGTTGGCATGACAACCGCCAATTAATTACAACGTCAAATTTGCCACTTTTTTTTATTATTCAAAATTATTCGTTAAATTTCTAAAAAAAAAAAAATTTTAAATTTTTAAAAAATTTAAAAAATTCAAATTTGTTGATTATTTCACTGCGAAGACCATTTGGGATGACGTCATCGTTCGGCCGCTATATCAATGGGGCGAAGAGGTAGATCGCTGAGCAGCGGTGAACGCGAGAAAGGAGTGGCGAGGGAGTCGATAACCGCCGCACGACCAGGAATGAACACCACGCGCCCCACGCTAATTAAAATGCCGACCAAACACGCCAATTGGCCACCAACAAAATGGCCGCCCAACTACCGAAATTGCTTCCTATTTACTGCAATTATTTCGATTAAATTATGGATCGCAAATAGCTGCGAATTAAAAACAATTACGCACAATCACCCGCAACTGTTTTTCCCCGACCATTTTCCAATTTATTTTTCGCTTTTTATTTCGCACCGGATGTTCGTAATCGCAACTGTAAACAACAGGAAGTTTAACTACTGTTTATGTTTTTTTTTTTTTTTTTTTTTTTTTTTTTTTTTTTTTTTTTTTTTTTTTTTATTTATTTATTTTTTTTACATCCAAACCCAATTTAAACTCGACCGCAATAAATTTATTCATTTTTCTTTTCTTTTTTTTCTCTTTCGATTTATGTTTTGTTTTGCGTCGCAAACAACAAAATGGCGCCCGTTTAGCATCCGCGACTCGTAAATCGCCATTTTTACGACATTTTTTTTTTTAATCACACTAAAAACGAAGACAAGTCAAAGTCGCGATAAACACATCACGTGACATCATGTCACCGGAAGTCGGCGCCTCTAGGAGAACTTAGAAGCGGAAATTTGCAACTCTCGCTTCATTTCCGGTCGAAAAGAGCGGCGTGATGGCGAACGCGCTCTGCGAATAGATTGACCCGATCGGCATGACGTCACCACGCATCGGTTGGCCATTTTTGCTCGAGTGGGGGGAGGGGAATGTAATGATGCCGAGGTGAATTGATTGTCACCAGGGGGCAGCCAAGCTCGAGGCGCTTTGTGGACGCGCACGATGCGGAAAATTGCCCAAGGCGCTTGACCAGTGGCGCGCGCACCGTAACCGGAAACCTCTCGCCGGTCGCCATGACAACGGTGCAGGGGGTGGCGAGGAGGAAATGAAATAAGAAAAATTAATCAACGCTGTCTGCGAGCGGGCGATAAGCGCCTTAGGCCTAAGACGATTACGTCACCCCCAGGCCAAATTTAATTTTCCTTTTTGCCCCCACGAGAGAAATTTTTCAGGGGGAACGCGAAAGAGAAGGCAGGACGCAGGACGCAGGACGCAGGACGCAGGACGCAGGAGGAGAAGAAAAAAAATTGTAAACAACCCGAGGGGTGTCTATTAATGGGCGGTTGATTCCCATTTGGCGCCCGCGTTCTGGCCGCAGGCGATTAATCGACTCTGGCGGTCGGTTGCCAAGCAACTGCGAGAGGGGGAGAATTGAAGCCAATTAGGAATTCATCACCTCGGGGTTTCCCCCCCATCGAAGCATTACACGGTCACGTGATGAGGATGACGAAGCTGTAGGGTGTGACCCTCGCTCCGAGTGAGACAGGCTCCATGAATTTTGTTTACACCTTTAAGGTGATTAAGATGAAGGAGGGGAATGGAACGGAATGGAATGGAATAAGATGAGAAGAGATGAGAAGAGATGAATGAGAAAGGATGGGATGAGATGAGATGGCGTGGGATGAATGGGGAATTAAATTAGGGAAGAATGAGCTTTGCTGGCAATGGTCAAAAATCACTCAAAAATGGAATAGAAAACTGAAAAACTAGAAATAACACGTAAAAACACTGAATTATGGTCATAAAACGATTAATGTGAATTGAATAGAAATAACACGTAAAAACACTAAATTTTATGCTAGGAATAGTCAAAAAAGGCTTCGATCGAAGTGTATTTTGAATGGAGTAAATGCAAATGCGCGATAACAAATAAAAACACAAAATTTTGTGCAGGATAAAGTCAAAAATTGCTCAAAATGTGCACTGTAGCATTGAAAGAATCGGAATAACACTAAAAATTCTGCGCTCGAAAAGGTCAAAAGTGAAAGAAATAATGAGAATTGGATTGTTATTTTGAATAGAACTGAAAATGAGCAATAAAACACCGAAATACTACAAAAATAACAAATGAAAACACTAAGTTTTGTGCGGAAAAGAATTGAAAATGATTTGCTTTCCTGCAGCGTTTCGATTTCGATATTGAACTGCGCGTGTTTGTTTATGAAGTGTTATTTTTTTAGCTTACAAACACGCAGCTTACAAATAAATCTACAGATTAGAAAAAAAAAAAAAAAAAAATACTATAAACTTACAAAAGAAAAAAAAAAAAAAACTAATAATAAAAAACCGGAATTAGATTCAGCATGGAGGAATAAAGAGCCGTAATAAAGATGTGAATAATATGTCAAATTTAAATACGAAAAGAATATTTATTATGTAAATAACTCCCCAAAAAAACAAGAAAAATTAAATCCCTAATCCAAACACACTCCTTTAACTCAAACTGAATAACATTAAAAACAAACCAAAAAAAAAACAAAAAAAAAAAAAAACATTGTGGAAATAAATAAATAAATTTTTCCAAAAAAAAAAAAAAATTAAAAAAAAAAAAATGGCGGGAAAAAAAATCAATTAAAATAATTGGCTCCGACTCGGAGCGTTTAACGCGTTTATCGGTCGTCATGGCAACCGACAGAGGGTGGCGAAGACCACTCCCAAGACACACGTAGCAGCACGTGTCGGCACGGCCACATCTCCTCCCCTCTCCCCCCCCTCAAACGCGCGCATCTCACTCCTCCTCGCCCCAAATCGATACCCGCCATTTAATTGTTCAACGCCCCCGCCCTTAACCATTAAAATTATGCAAATGAGCTGCTCGTCCAATTGACGCCCCGACTAATTAACAGCGTTTTAATTGCTCCCCTATTAATGTTGCCAACGCGTTTACCACCTGACACGTGACCCGATGTTCCAATACCATTGTTTTAATACTCGCCCCCCCAACAAATTTTTTTATTTTTAAATTTCCGATTAAAAATGAAAACAATAAAGAAAAAAAGAAAAAAATTTTCCCTCACCTGACGATTCTTGTGTATCCGTTGCCTAGCAACCGCCTCGGATTCTTTAGGAACAATTGATGCATCTTGGTTTCCATAGCAACGCGGCGCAAAAAAAAAAGACAAAAGAGAGCCTTGAGTTAGGGGCATGACGTCACGCTTCTTTCTTCATTTCCGCGCCCCGGAAATTTGCATAAATCAATAAACTTTGAACCGAAAAGGGGAGATGAAGAAAAAAATGGTTACGGATGCCCCCCGCACACCCCCCCATTCATTGGTTGGGATGGCACGGACCAATCGGAGGTCGCTCATGAAGATGGAAGTCACGGACGGAGGAGGAGATTTAAAGATGAAGGACAAGTGTCAATCACAAAATTCCAGTTGCCATGGTAACGTTTTTATTAAGGCACAAGATGGTTTACACACATTGGCCGCCATTTTTCTTTTTTAAAATAAGGCAGAAAAAAATTAGAATTAAACATTCTGGTTAAAAACATCGCTTGCATGTCACCATTTTGTTTTTTTCCTTTTTAATCATAATTCAAACTCTCCCGATTCGCCGCCCAAACTCGACATTTTTGAATTAAATTTTAAAATAAAAAAAAATCAAATAATAAAAAAAAAAAAAAAAAAAATCGAATAAAACTCAAAAAGAAAAAGGAAAAAAAGCTCAAAACTCCCTCAAGGAATTAAAAAAAACACAAAGAAAAGTCTTCCGTTTTCATATATTACTCCATAAATTCAATCACTTCGAGTGATCTCTCTTGTTTGCCGCCGCGCCGTTTTTCACGTCCGTGTTTTGCCATTTGCCAACAAACGCTTCGATCGTCTCCGAATTAATTCCTGCAATTAAACAAAACAAATAAATCAAGCCAACGTGACAAAATTAAAAATTAAAAAAAAAAAATTAAAAAAAAATTAATTTTTTACCCGTCGAATCCGCCAAAAGGCGAACATTCACGTTTGCAAACTGTTCGTTGTTCCCGATGAGAAGCGTCACCAAACCGCTATTAAGCGTCGACGAATTCTGCTCGCTCAAATGTTTGCAGCATTCCAAAATTTGAAATAAATTCCTGCGAAATCCAAAATAAATAATTAATTAATTTTTAATGTAAAAAAAAATAAAAAATAAAAAATAAAAAAAATTAAATTCACCATGCGTCTTTTTCCTTCCTTTTCGGGTATTTAATTGGACTCAACGTCGCGTGTTCGTGTGATTTCTGCGCTCTCAAGTACCTAAAAAAAAAATTTATTCAGCCAAGAAAAAAAAAGGAAAAAAAAAAAAAGGACAACAAACCGATTTCCACGTTGAAACTCCGCTTCCAACCACCGGATGGCGTCACGCGCTTGAATCGATTCTTTCTTGATCCAATCCAGGTGAGAAATGACTAATTGGACACACCCTCGTTACACCGACGCATAATTACATTAACTCAGACAACTTACCGACGCTCGGGATTACAGCGATGAACCTCCGAGACGCCACCAAGTGACGCAACACGCTGAGGTGGTCAATCAACACGCCCCAAGTGACCACCAAATAAGGCGACAGACGACGCACGCATGATGATTCAACGCTCGTCTCCAACTCGGTCACTTCAGCCTAAAAAAAATAAAAAAAATAAATTTAAAAAAAAAATAAAAAAATAAAAATAAAAAAAACATTAAAACAATTATTTTCATTACCTTCAGCCACAAATGCGCCATATTCTCCATAACTTTCTTCTTCTGTACATCGAAATCATTCTAGCAAAACAATACAAAACAAAAATAAAAAAATCGAACCAAACCCCAGTAGAAAATTGTAAGGTTACAAGGTTAAAAATGTGCAGGAAAGGTGTGGGCGGAAATTACCAAAAAAAAAAAAAAAAAAAAAAAAAAAAAAAAAAAAAAAAAAAAAAAAAAAAAAAGAAAAAAAAAATTCCCATTAAAAAAAAAAAAAAATGGTGGGCACCCATCAAATACTTAATACAACCAGCCCACCTGGCGTTCGGATGAGTGACAGCTGCCCGAGCCCGCCTAGTCACTCTCCTGGGCGGCGCTTCGCACCACCTATCAGCGCGCGCGTCAACACGTGACGTCATCAAGTGGCCGAGCAACACGAGGACGTTGTTTGCTCCGCGTTAATAACCTCGGGCAATATTGACACAACTCGCGACCCCCCCCCCTACCCCCCCACCCGCCTCCTTTACTTGTTCTTCCCGAGCCCAACGAATACGAACGCGCACAAGGTTCAAAATCTCAATAAAAAACGCAAAAAAAAAATTAAAACTCCTCCCCCACCCCCGCAAAAAAAAAAATTTAAAAGGAAAAAAAAAATCAAAATGACGTAATCAACGATTCCTAACATGCACTCCACCCCTCGCCGAGTCCCTTTCACGACCCCACCAAGAAATCAAGAGGCCTTTTGTGGCGCGACGTCCGCCTTGTTTGCCCTCGGTCTCAAAGGGGCGGAGGGGGGGAAAAGAAAAGAGGGGAATGAAAAGAGACGCGAGATGAGGGACGCACCCCCATCTGATAACAGACCCCCTACCTTTCACTTCCCCTCCAGTCGAGGGGGAATTAATCAGATGGGGAGCGAGAGCGACGCCAAATGGCATTCATTCGACCCCCACGCGTTGCACATTGGCGTCTAATGGCCTAAAGCTCGGCTACCCCATCGGCCCCGCGACACCCATTTTCGGGCCACCTCTTTTGCTTGATTGGGGAACACGGGCATCCATTTTGCATTTTTTTCCCCCATCATTTTTCATCATTTTCTTAATTGATTTCGCTCTAACGAGGTCGCGGCAGTGAATTGACGCAGGTGCTGGATCCGCCACAAGTGGCAGGTGGCACCATTTTGTTTAATCAATCGTCAAATCGCATTTTATTATTATTATTATTATTATTATTATTATTAATTATTATTAATTATTATTATTTTCCTCGAGTTAATCTTAAAAATTTCATTTCATCCGATTAATGCACATTTTCTTTCGTCCTCCATTTTTTTCAAAATGGTGGCAATAAGTTAATTTAAAATTTAAATTTAAAAAAAAAAAAAAAAAATTTCGTTTCATCTTTTTCTTCGACGAAAAAAAAGATGAAACGCAACAATAATAATAAAAGAAGACGGAAAATTTTTTTTTTCTCGCAGTTCCCATGACAACAAATTACTGTCGGCTTAGAGGGGAAACGTGGCCTCACCTCTCCCGCGTTAGTCGCAGCATTATTAGGGCGGGACGACGAGTAATTCCGCGCTAATCCTCCCTACGCACAAAAAAAAAAAAAAAAAAATAGTAATAATAGAAACACGTAAAAAAAAAATAAAAATAAAAAATTGGAAGAATAGTTGGTCATATCGCCACCAGACGGCGACACGCGCTAGAGGCAGATAGAAAACCATGACGTCATTAGCGGTTTCACCTTGCGGTCCGTTTCGGCGGTTTTGTGGTCGGTGTTGGCCGTGTAGTGGAACTCGCCAGAGCTCGGGTTGAATTTCAGACCGGTCGTGTCCGATCTGGCCAAAACCAAACCGAACTGATGTAAACAGGATATACGTAAAGCCATCTTTAAAACAAAACAAAAATTAAAAAAAATATTAAATGACGTCATTTATTATAAAATAATTCAAAATTCACCGTTTCTTGCGAGTTTATCCAAACACGATGCGCAGACTCGAACTTAATCCCTTTGTTGAGGTCATCAAACATCGGAATTCCGCAAACGGCCACGTCTTCGACCAACGGAACCGAACTGCGCCATTCCAACCCTTGTTTGCACATTTTTAAACCAATCAGAAGGTCGGAATCGAACACGCCATCTTTAAAAATTAAAAAAAAAAAAAAATTAATAAAAATTCAAAAATTACATTTTTTTAAAAATAAAAACCTTTCGTTTGCCAATTGAGAACGGGCGAAACGAGATTTAAAAACGAAACGAGACGAGCACAAAGCAGATGGCAGCCTTGCGCGCACATTTCCAAGATGTCCGGTTGCGCCTTTAACCAATCAGCGCACAATTTCAAACACATGACTAACGCCTCCAAACTCGACAAACATTTCGACAACTCATCACGTGGTGTTTTCGCCAACCGACCTGCAAAAAAAAAATTTTTTTTTTTTTAAATAAACAAAAAAAAAATAAAAAATAAAAAAAATTTTTATTTAATACTTTTGTTCGGTCGACATTTTGATTTTTCGCCATTCATTTTGTTTTCTTGATCGTTGCCATTCGTGAGCACTTCGTCGGCCAAATCGTCACTGTCTTGACTAGTATTATCTTCGTCGATTTCGCTCATGTCCGTCGTCGTTTCCGACTCTTCGTCCGTGTTCTCGTCGTCCTCGCTCAAATCGGAATCCACGACGCCGGCGTTGGAGCCGGCCGCTCGTCTAGGCCGTCGCAAGCGTTTCATATTGATGTGCGACTTCTGCTTCACGTCGCCGTTGTGTTTCGGACTGTTATCGTTATCTGAAACGTTAGAAAATTCATCAAAATAAAAAATAAAAAATAAAAAATAAAAAATTTGTTTTTTAAAAAATTTCTTACTCGACTGTGACAGCACTGATTGTAACCGCAATACTATAAAATGTAACAAATGAGAAAAAAGTGCCAACGAGAACGCTATGGCAGCTGACTGGTTCCTCGAGCCGCCATTCGACACGTGATTCGTGCACATGATTGCCATGACAACCACGCGAAACACCATCTGGTCGTCTAAAGTGTCCAAAACGGCATCGTTGGACAACCAAACGTAGAAATCTGCTAGAATTTCTTGGCACACTCGTTCTAATTGGACGGAACAACTGGAAAAAAAAAATTAAATTTAAGCAAATCGTTTAACACTGGATTAATAAACAAATCGAAGCGAATCAATTACTTCTTTTTTTCGTCCATGCAGCAAAATTCGCAGAACTTTAAAAATCTTCCAACGCATCGCTTGATGCTATTTTCTTTGGCAGATAAATGAGCATTAGAAGTAACGAGTCTATTGGCTTTATTAAAAATCCGTTCTAAATTCCCTTTACTTCCTTCGAAACTTTGTGCGCTATATAAACTAAAAAAAAAACAAAAAAAAACAATTTTTAAAAATCGAAAAAATTCGAAAAAGTCGAAATATTCGAGAAAATAGTAAAAAAAAGATCGAAAAAATCTAAAAAATATCAAAAAAAAATTTTAAAAACATGGAAAAAACAATTTTTTTTAAATTTAAAAAAAAAAAAATCGAAAAACAAAAATTACCATCTCATGTAATGATAAGTTGCATCACACCCGTAATTTTTCCCTCCCGCTAAAGTTCCTAATTGATTATGGGGCATGCCGGCCGACGGCAAAAACGTTGCTGCTTGCGAATAAAATCGACTAGACACTTCCGGACCGACGTTTTCAAATAATTCTTGTCGATAACGAGCTAAAACAATAAAAAAAATAATCATAAATTTACATTTTATTAAAAAGCAATAAATTTTTCTATAAAAAAAAAAAAAAAACCTAAATCGCCGAGGCAGACGAGACAGCGATGTAAAGCCGATTTAGCCCATTCGTTCTTTTCAGCGTTTTGTTTCCATTCGGATGTGAGTTTAGCTTCGAAACACATTTTCTTATAACAAGACGAAGCAGAAAGGAAATCCGACGCGCCGTCTTTCAAATCGAATTCCGTCTGAATCCGAAACAACAAATGATGGTAAGCACCGGATCCAGCATTTATATGGTCGCATAAACGTGCTACATCGTCACCAACCTAAAAAAAGTTATCAAAATCAATCGCAATTCCAATTTTCCACTTTATTTACTTTTCTCAGCTGTTTTCCTATAGTGATCACATCGTAATAGACTTTTCTCCATAACAATTCCTCAGCTTTTTTTCCGTGGCCAAGCGGATCACAAAACATGAGCCGTTCGCACTGTTCTCGCAACCTAAAAAAAATTAAAAAAAATTTGTTGTAAATTTTGTGATTTTTAAAAAAATTGTTGAATTTTACTTGATTCGCAGAACTCTGGCGTCAGCGGTGAATAACTCATCACAGATGGTGGCATGTTTTCCAATTCTATCTAATCGGCGCACCAAATCGGCCGCAGTGCTGGAATGAATAGCGATCGGGCGAATTATTATTATCGCATTTGTAGCTGCTTAAGTGCCGCCTCGTGGGAGACGCCATATTTACTTACCGATAAATTTTCTTCACACCATCGTGAATTTCCAGTTTCTCGTTCGAGAATGAGTCAGGAAGATTCATTTTCTTTCATCTCACCATTTTCTCACTCCGCAGCACATGCTACGTTATCTTCGGATGAATTTAGAAAGGTGCACATCACGATCAACACCACAAGGTGCACTCGTTCTGGTCGCCATTTTAAACCGGAACTGCGCTGTTAGTTAAATTCTTCCAGTACGAGAACTGCCCCAGCCCCAATAAATAACCCAAAAACAAGAAAAAATATATTTTATTATTTAAAATAAAGTAAATTTAAGTCAAAATTCACTTAGAAATTAAAATCTTAAAGAAAAACTGCCGAATATTCGGCGCTACCTAGTGTCAATTTATACCGGACGTGCGTCATATTTGTTCCGAATAAGAACGGGAACAGGTTTTCGGAACCCATCCCGATTTTGATTTTTACCAGTCGAAGCAAGATAATTTATTTGGACTAATTTGTTTCGATGCCCAAGAAATTTCAAGGCGAAAACAGTAAAGCGAATGTCGCTCGAGCGCGGAAAGAAGCCATCAAACAAGCGGAAGTAGCCAAGAAAGAGAAAGAAGAAGCGGACGCATTTTGGAAAGACGAGGACAAGAATGTGCAGCGGAAACAGCAACGAAAAGAAGAGAAAGAAAAGAAGAAGCAGGAGATCGCCGACAGAAAAGCAACGAGCAAACTGATGCTCGAAGAAGAAATGTCCGAATTGAAAGGAACAGCGACCAAATCGGTTTCGAATAAAGTGACGAGAGCGCAAATTGCCAGCGCTGTCACAGAAAAACACGGAAAAGGTGCGAAAAATAGCGACATTTAAAAAAAAATAACCAAATATATTTCTTTCTTTATGTTTCAGACGCGAATCCTGACAAAGTTGTGCTTGAAAACGAGAAACCGATCGAAGAAAACATCAATCGGTTGGCTGTGGATGGCGAGGAAGCGAGAACCATCGAGGCGGCCATTTCTGTTTTGAGGTTTGTAGTCGATGACCAATGAAAATCGCCATAGTTTTATAAACCGGTTGGGGATTGGTCGTTAACCCTAAGACTTGAAATAAGAGTTGTTTTGATTGGTTGTCTGTTTTCGAATTGAATTTGAAATGTTTTTGTTTTGTTTTATCAGTTCCAAAGATGAGGAAGTCGATCGTCACCCAGAACGACGCGTTAAAGCTGCGTATGCTGCGTTTGAGGCTGAAAATTTGCCGCGAATAAAAGCTGAAAACCCGCACTTGCGATTGTCGCAGTGGAAAGAAATTCTCAAAAAAGATTGGATGAAATCGCCACAAAATCCACTCATCCAAATGAAAAATTCTTGAATATTTATTACTTAAAACAAGTAAAACTCACTTATAAATAAACGGACGAACAATTTGTCTTGTTTGCTCCAACACGGTCGTATAATAAATTAATCTATCTTACAATGCCTCTGTATTTTCATCAATACTTCGCCAAATTCCCGTAATTTGTTTTCCTCCAGACGCCACTCGATGTTCGCGCCTCTTTTACGTAAAAGATCGGATAAAGACGACGAGGACTCGGCGGTTTGAGTTAGGATTCGCAGAAAAACGCTTTTAGGTGGCAGGAAAAGAGCGAATGTTAGGTCCGTTTGATCACTACCCACAAATATGGCGGCACTTTGAATCGAGTTTATCTGTGAAAATAATTGAAATGAATATAAGGGAAAATTTTAATGTGAGTGCAGTTTGATTTTTGCTTGGGTTTCAGGTTTCGGGCATAGAAAATTGAAGACTTGGACAAGTTGGGGAAATTATCAGTGCAAAATGTCACTTTTTTTCTAAAAAAAAAAAAAAAAAAGTGTTTAATTTTTATCGACAAAAATCAATTTCAAACTAAAAAGTTCAGTTTTTATCGACAAAAATCAATTTCAAACTAAAAAGTT
>JAQFXT010001458.1:0-17486 GCA_034683725.1 Strigamia crassipes | reverse complement strand
GTGTTTGCGAGTGTTTGCGAGTGTTTGCGAGTGTTTGCGAGTGTTTGCGAGTGTTTGCGAGTGTTTGCGAGTGTTTGATGTCGAATACTACGACCATATTTATAAGTATCGTCACGTCGTTTTTCAAAATGTGCCAAAACTTGCAACAGAACAATTGCAAACCGTTTGCTTGCTGCTGAAAATAGAAAAAAACATCAGCAAGAAGGAATAAAATAATATCAATTTTAACAAATTACCTGCAGAAATCTGCTTTATTTCTCTATGCTGTCGACTAACGACCAGGGTTTTCTCCAAAAATTTTCTTTATCCTCCATTCAGCTGCAAAGTGTTTGGTTGTCTTCAAAATTCTTGATCTTCCAGGATTTGTTATATTGTTACATGCTGAGACAACAGTATTCATTGTCATTCTTCTAACTGTAAACAAATACGAGTGTTTAGACAAATTATTGAAAACTACTCAAGACTATAATTTAAACATATTACCTGTAGAAATCTGCTTTATTGATCCAAGCTGTCGCCTAGTGATCAGGGTTTTCTCCCAAATTTCCTTTACCACCCTTTGGGACAAACCTCCCCAGACCCCCAGTAAATGCAAGAATCATATAATTACTTCTCTCCTATCTGCAAGTATTTCTGCGCTATGTGTGATCCTCACTCCCTGGATTCTCTCCCACAGCAAAGACACTGAGCAGTAAACCACTCGTGTGCCCCTCTAGTCTTCTTTCTTCGGGAATCCTCTTCATCTTCACGCTGGTAGGAAGCACTTATGCCAGTTGCCGTGTCGCGGATGATTCTGCACATCAAGCTCCCGTACAGAGTGAATGTAGACCATAACATCCACTCTATACATGACGTAGACCGCTTCAAGGTTTCCATCACTCCTTTTGTACATGTACTTGATGAACATCCCTTCATCACCTCCAGTACATTTTGTACTCATACTTGATGAACATCCCTTCATCACCTCCAGTATGTTTTGTATTTGTACTTGATGAACATCCCTTCATCACCTCCGGTACATTTTGTACTCATACTTGATGAACATCCCTTCATCACCTCCAGTATGTTTTGTACTCATACTTGATGAACATCCCTTCATCACCTCCAGTATATTTTGTACTCGTACTTGATGAACATCCCTTCATCACATCCTAGTACTCGTACTGTGGAAGGAACTTGGTGAAACAAAAAGACCTATTGGGCGATCCCACATTAGAAATAGACTAAAAGCTTCTAACCAAGCTTTCTAGTTTTGCAGATATGGGAGAACTAATTGATCCCTTCATTTACCAACCCAAGTTTTAACCTTTCCCTTTTGGACTTTCCCGATCACCAGTTGACCAGCAGTTTGGGATATATCCAACTTCTATTTTAGATCTGTCTGTAAGAATAAAATAAATAAAATAAATGTAAGTCAAATGTATGAGTTCCAACTACCAGTAGTAGTTAAAATTTATAAATGTATAAATTTATAAATCTAACACACATTTTTTTTTACAATAAAACATTGTAATAAAAGAAGACTGTTATTTGTTTCGGTTTTAGTGTCACCATATTCGTTATAAAGTAAAGAAATTGACAATAAATGGAAGGCAAAATGAACAAACACAGGAGAATTGTGCATTCGCATATTTGTCACATAAATGTTGACTTTATATAGATAGAATTAGAAGAAAAAAAAATAAGTTGTAACAAATTATTACAATTTTTTATTAATATATATATATATATATTTCATTATTATTATTATTTTTTATTTCGAACTCCAATTAACAAACTGAAAAAATTGCCATGAATTGTGACGTGCTAGTCGCCAATCCGATTTGAACGCACAGATAAGCAAGGTGCAAATGAATAGAAGAGCAGTTTTCATTACGCTTTTTGTTTGAATTTTCTCAGCTTAATTTATAATTTTAAAATTTCTAAATGCTATTCCTGCATAATTACACGAAAAAAACCTTAAAATTCTCAAATGGTCCAAGTACTTGCCGATATTTTTATTATTCAAATGAGAGGCGGATCATTGTGGCTCTATTTTTACACAAAACTAACTATTTTTGACACAGAATTGGATTGTAAACTTGTTAAACTTTGGATGTTTTTAGTAAAAAAATAAAAATAATAAAAAAAGCTGATTTTGATAAAAAGTTGAAGTTATTGGTCACAGAATGATATTCTTTTTTGCTTAAAAATTAGTCTCAAAATAAAATTTCTGGGCTGAAATATGAATTTTTCATCCCAAAAAAACAACAGTTTTAAAGTGGTATCATAAAATTACCAACTTTTGAATTTAGATGTCATTATGCCATCCCAACATCGCAGGGGATTCAAATGGTAAATTTTTCAAATTGCAACCAATTTCCACTGTTTTAACATAATTTTCATTAACTATAACGTTTTTGAGATATTTTATTCTATTGACGATATAAAGATTTTTCTAATGACAACCTTAAGGTATTTTCATGTAATTGACAAAAATCACAAAATTAACATAAATTTCAGAATATCTCATCAAAAAATTCGAAATCTCATCAAAAAATTCAAAATCTTATCAAAAAATTCGAAATCTCATCAAAAAATTCGAAATTTCATCAAAAAATTCGAAATCTCATCAAAAAATTCGAAATGTCACCAAAAAATTCGAAATCTCATAAAAAAATTCGAAATCTCATTAAAAAGTTCGAAATCTCATCAAAAAATTCAAAATCTCATCAAAAAATTCAAAATCTCATCAAAAAATTCGAAATCTCATCAAAACATTCAAAATCTCATCAAAAAAATGAAAATCTCTTCAAAAAAATTAAAACCTTATCAAAAAAAGTAAAAATCTCAGCAAAAAGTGTAAAAATCTCATCAAAAAAATTAGAAATGTCATTAAAAAAATTAAAAATGTCATTAAAAAAATTGGAAATCTCATCAAAAAAATAGAAATCTCATTAAAAAAATAATATTAACTGCCTTTTTAAAAATTCTCTTTAAAAATGTAATAATACCTGAACCATTAACATTCATTACAAATATTCTAGATTTTCATCACGTAAAATAGTTAAAATTAAAAACAATCAAAATAAATTTGACTTATTTTCACTGAGCAAACCAGAACAAAAAGCATTCATCAGCATTGACAACAAGTTGAATAAGAATACCACAATTCAAACAATCATTCAGCAGTAAATAATGCATTTTGTAATATTTCCTTACCCAAGCGTGTGTGCCGGACTCGTCCTCAACAACAACTGCCAACTGTATAATTTCAGCCACTTGATTTATTTGCCAGGTGCCCATTCAGCTGCAGGGTGTTCAGTTGTCTTCAAAATTCTAGATCTGCAAGAATTTGTTACATTCATTGTCATTTTTCTAACTGTAAACAAATTTAGACACATTATTGAAAACTGCTCAAGACTATAATTTAAACATATTACCTGTAAAAATCTGCTTTATTGATCCATGCTGTCGCCTAGTGACCACAGTTTTCTCCCGAAATTTCCTTTACCACCCTTTGGGACAAACCTCCCCAGACCCCCAGTAAATGCAAGGATCATATAATTACTTCTCTCCTATCTGCAAGTATTCCTGCGCTTTGTGTGATCCTCACTCCCTGGATTCTCTCCCACAGCGAAGACACTGAGCAGTAAACCACTCGTGTGCCCCTCTAGTCTTCTTTCTTCGGGAATCCTCTTCATCTTGAGTTTGTTGATTGAGGAATATAAATTGGTATAAAATTCGATGTTTGTACACCGTAAAAACCCATTTAATGTTAAAATAGAAAATTTTGTTTATTTGAACTAATAAATGAAGTTTGTCGACGAAAATTACCTTAGACAATAGGCATTACAAATATGCAGTTTAGGCATATTATATATATTCAGTTTAGGCATTACAAATATGTAGTTCAAGCATTATAAATATGTAGTTCAAGCATTATAAATATGCATTTTAAGCAGTACAAATATCAGGCCCGTTCCTATGGTATTGTGCACCCGTGTGTTTTTTGTCAATACAGTTTTCAGTAGAGCGGAATCGTAAAATTTCGCGCCAGTGAATTTACCAATATTCACTAGAGCGAATTAGTGAAATTCGGCTTTAGTAAATATGTAAATCCGCTATTCCCCGCGTTCCGAATCCGCTATTCCGCGCCGTCCCAATTCGGCGCGGAATTAAAATGAATTAAAATTAAAAAAATTAAAAAAAAAAATTGGGTCCCTATTCCGCACCGCATGGACGTTACCGTAAGAACGTTGTATGTTTATTTATTTATTTATTTATTTATTTAATTAGCTGCACTCCTGTTGGAGTAGTACAAGAAAGTGTTCAAATTAAGAGTCCAGTTGGGTTGTAAGCACATGGTGGTGTATCTTCTCGGAGAAATGGCGACAATGGTAATGACATAATGTCGCAGGGCAGTCGAAAGCCGACTTTCTGATCGCAGAGGGGAGGTCGTTCCACTGTTGAAAGCACCGGTAGGGGTAGGAGTCTGTTTGGTAGGAGGAGAAGAATTCCGAGGATTCAAATTTGTGTCGGCGGGTGGAACGGATGTCAGGGTCTGTCGAATAGAGGGTTTTGATGAAGTGGGCTGGATGGGTGGGGTTACGGAGGGCATCGGCAATGGACGACAGGTCTTGGACTAAGAGAAGGTTTTTGAGGGAGAGTAGGTGAAGTTTATTTAGATGGGGGTGATATGGGAGCGGAGGGGGATGCGGAAGTGCCCGGTTGTAGGCATTTTCGATAGGGATTTTATAGCGGAACGAAGAGGAGTTCCAGATGTAGGAGGCGTAGGTGATGGTGGGTTGGAGCTTCCCTATGATGAAGCGACGAAGTTCATGCCGCTAGAGGACCTTCCTGATGTGTTTGATAAGATGTACATTCACGTGTCGGGACGTGTCCATATAAAGCGTATTAAAAAACTCATTGTGCTCCATTTACAGATCCTGTTCGTTGTTGCATTGTCTTTAATTGCAAAAATAGAATAATGATTCGCATTAAGATTGTTTATATCGGTAATAATATCAAATTAAGTTACGTTGCCCAAAAGAATAATTAATTAATTAAACTAGATAATACAGTATGAGGTAAATGCAAAATGTACAATTTTATGATTTTATTCACGATTTGTATTAAATTAAATTGATTATCCGATCGATTTTTCACTGACTATCACTGGAAGAACTACTAGAAGAATCTGTTGACATAACTTCTATGTCCTCATTCTCTTTATTATGTCCCTTTGCGTCCATATGAACAGCACTGTGGTTTGCATTCGCGTTAAGCGATGCTGCGAGATCACTCGAAGGTGTCCAAGTGAATGTTCCTGCTTGACTGGTAATCGGCGGTTCTAAATACAAACAAAAATTGCATAATAATTTCACAATTTGAATTTTTCTCAAACTACCTGGTCGTCCTAACGACATACTATCTGATATATTGCTTTGTTGCTGCAAAATATGTCCGTTATTTGCAAGATCACTAAACCGACCGAGAAATCCGAGCCTCATTTCAATGTCGGTTGGGTACGGTCTTCTCGGATCACCTTGTTGCCACGTCAAAGGCGCAGCCACTGCATTTGATGCACTGATACGATGAGCGTATTTTATGAGTTCTTCGGATGAAATGCTTTGTTTATTAGCACGGGATATGGATTGAAGTTTTTGTTTGGCCTGGTAAATTGCTGTTGCCTGTACGAGAGACAATAAAGTTAATTTATTATTAAGATACGAAATTAACTTAAAAAAATTATATTATGCTTTGGCCGACATCCACATTTTACAATATCGCCGATACGAATTGTCGGCAACCAAATATCGGCCTCTACCGATACCTGCACCGATATTTTGAAAATGTTTCAAAAACCCTCACAAATTCGCGAAGACGTTGAAAACATAGCAAAGTCGTAAAAACTTGCAAAATTATGAAATCGTTTAAATACGTCGCAACAACTTTTCTAAAAATCACTTGGCCGATACCGTATCGGCCAGGTAAAAAAATATCGGATCGGGTATTGGAAAATTTCAAAATATCGGTCAAAGTCTATTTTATATACTAGAACAAGTTCCGCTTCTTTTAAATGTTTTTGTAATTGTCGAATGTCTTGATCTTGTTTGTCTACTTCAGCTTGCAGTGCTTCCATTTTGCTTTGAATTTCCACCTGTTCTGACGCTGAAAGTACACATAAATTGTTTATTAAAGTATTTTTTAATTTGAAAAATATTATTACATAATTTTAATGTTCCTTTTAATTCCTGATCTTTTTGAATCATTAATTCAATCAGTTGATGGTGATCACTCGTTGGTAATTTCGGATTTTTTGGTAGGATTAAGTTTTCGAACAATTCCCTAAAAAAAAAATGGAATATAAAAAAAAAAGTCACAACTTGTCTATTTATGTCCCGAAAAAATATACCTTGCTAGTAATTCGATATCATCTAAAATAGAAAACAGCTTTTCTTTAGTGCTCTGAGACGCCATGTTAGTCGGTTTGCTTACAAGTTGATAGATGCAATACGGCTCCGTTCACAGTGGAAGCTAATTTATGTCGTGCATCAGGATTGGTCGGTTTGAGTTGAGGAAAATATAAGATGAGGGAGTCGGATTGCGGGTATCCACTTAAAAAATAAAATCTCACAAAAAAAGAGAAAATAATTTTGTAATTCTAATCGTTTTCCACAAAAAAATATTAATTTTGTAAAGTTAAAAATAAATAAACGCAGGTTAAAAAAAAAGTTAAAAACATCCGTTTTATTTTGAAAAATCCTCCATTTAGTGCAACCTCATAACAAAACACATGGCGTCATTCGACTTTTGATTAAAACACTCTAGTGCTGTACATTCTTTGCTCATAGTGCGATATTAACCGTGGTCCTCATGAACAACAAATTTGATGCGTCAGTAACACAGACAAGTGACTATCCAACCAAATTTAACGCAAACTTATACAATTGCAGGCTGAAAGCGGACGATAGTGACGAGGATGAAAACAACCACAAACAGCTGGCGCCGATTAAAACAAGTGTAGTTGAAACTCAAGAAGAGAAATCCAGGGTAAAAAGACGCGCACAATAATAGTAACACATTAATTTTTCCATATTAGAATTCACACGCTATTGGTATCGGCGAACACCGATTGCAATACGCGTATTCCTTGTGGTATTCAAAGAGAACTCCAGGCAGCAAGGCGATGAGTTACGACCAAAATCTTAAACGAATTGCTACGTTTGCTTCGGTAAATCGTATCCGAATCATTACAATAAACATTTTAATTTGATTTATCACGTTTTTAATTGCAGGTCGAGCAGTTTTGGGCATATTATAGTCACTTGATACGCCCGTCGGAATTGTCGGGCCACAGTGATTTTCATTTGTTCAAAGACGGAATTAAACCAATGTGGGAGGTGATGTTATTGAAAAATCACAATTTGTTGTTTATTTTACGTTAAAATTTGATTGTCTTTATTAGCACGCGGCAAACAAAGACGGCGGGAAGTGGATAGTGAGGTTGAAGAAAGGCCTATCGTCACGATGTTGGGAAAATCTCATTTTAGCGATGCTCGGCGAACAGTTCATGGTCGGCGAAGAAATCTGCGGCGCGGTCATTTCGATCCGTTTTCAAGTAGTAAATAAGAGTAAATATCAACTTTATTTGAACACTAATTTAATCGTTTTACACTTAGGAAGATATTATTTCCGTTTGGAACAAAACTGCGAGTGAGCAAGCCACCACGGCTCGGATTCGAGATACGCTCAAACGAGTTTTAAATCTGCCACCGAATACGATTATGGAATACAAAACCCATACCGACAGTTTAAGGTGAGTGAAATTTACAATTTTTTTAAATTTTATTTATTTATTTGTATTTTTTTTTTTGAATTTTTATAGAGACAACTCAAGCTTCAGAAATACAGACGTGTTCATGAGGTGACAGAATATTAGACCTGCAAAACGTATTGACAGGTATAATTTTTAACTTGCATTAAAAAGTACTCATTTCTCATGTGTAAACACCTAGTATTTGTATGACTTTGAGTTTACTTTTCTTTTTATTTGGGAAATTCCCAATTTTAAAATGTAAGCTGTCTAAAACGCGATTTCCATCTGTAATTCGTTAATGTTAAGAATTGAGTGTTAATAAAATGGAGCAACCTGTACTACAGAAACAATTTATTATGTACAAAAAAAAATTTACTCCTAAGTTGATTTCTAGATTAATAATTATCATATCGAGCAATACAAATCAAAACATTTTCCTATTTCCATCCGCTAATCGCAATAAGGTTTTTGAAGTGGAGGAATTTTGATTCGAGTGATTACAATGTGGAAATTTGTTCTTTTTTTTAGAATTTAGATCATAAAGTGTCGTCTTCGAACGGTGAATATTCCTGTATAATTGTCCTTTCTTCAAAACGGGCTAAAAACGTGGCCTAAAGAAACGGAGGAACAAAAATTCTGTTATTGCTGAAATGTTTCACGGTTGGGTGGGCGGAATAATTTACACATTTGTCTGTTAATGTTTTAGTTGATGTAAAAGCTATAGGGCCTAAACTATTTCTTCACTAGTAACATCACTCTTCTATACACGACTGGCTTTTACAGGCGTCGCCTTGTAACTTCTCGTACTCGACGTGGTCGTAGCAAAGGAATTGGATCACTTGGTTCTCAGCCTTTTGAGCAGTGTCTTCATTTCGATACATGATTGGATATTCCCGCACCACAGATTGGCGATTCAAATGAGACTGCCAAGACGCCTTTTGTTAGAAGGACGGGTTGAAAGAAATAGAAATAGGAGTAAGAATATAGATATTTGATTAGTAAAGCGTTAAAAAAAAAAAAAAAAGCCCAAAAGAAATCGGAATTGGGTAAATCAGTGGTTCTCAACCTGTGGGGCCGCGAAGAAAGTGGAAATCAAAGATACTTTATTGAAACAAAAGCATTTAATGAAAAACTATTGACATGAAAACAAATTGTCACCACAATAACTAATTTTCTTAAACGGGTCATACATGAAAGAAGGTTGAGAAACACGGGGGTAAATTAATTCGTACTAATGGACATATCGTACCTTAATTTGAAGCCATGTTAATTTCGAACGAATGTCTCGATCCAATCCAAAAATAATTACATTTATAGCACCTATAAACATGGAAAGGGAACATTGATTAGTAAAATCAATGAAATTTAGCTTTGTCTGTTACCCGGTAATGGTGCAAACAAACAGTGTAAGATCCACAGTGAATAAAGTGGGTTGTCTGGATTGATGGCATTTTGTATCCTGTGTTTACACGATTAATTAAAAATTGTTTTATTTTCGTATTTTATTTTCTTACCTGTTCAATACTGGACATATGCTTGTGATGAGATATACAAATGGGTAACCATAAAGTCGTTTAGCATCATCTTCAAATATTTTCTATCGATAAAACCAATTTATTGCGATCAAACGATAGAGAAAGCCATTAATCATTAATCATTACTTTAAGCCGCTCTAATTCGGGGCTGTAGGTTCCTTCCCACGTATTCGCTCTTTTTTTCATTTTCATGATTATTATGGCGTACATAATGAATAGAATGGTGATAAGTACAAACAGTGGACCGTACCAGCTGTTAATGAAATGGTAAATTGCTTAATTTGGGGGTGTAAATCTTTTTTATTTCTACCCACATTACGAATCGCCATGTCATGAACTCTTTTTGTATCCAACTGGAATAATAATTATTTGCGCAATTTTTTTACGGCAGTAAAAAATTAAAGATTCAACACTTTACCACCACGCTCCAGCTGGTCCGTAGAAGTCTTTATATACAAGTGGGGAAAGGGCAATGACGAATGGAAACGCCCAACATATTAAGTGATAGACACTGAAATGTTAGAACCAAGATTAAACGATGACAGCTATTATTACTACATTCTTCGACCTACATTTCATAAGACTCGGTTTTCTTATATAAAATTGCATTGAAAAATATATTGAAAGTTATACAACAAACCCAAAGCAGAACGGACCATTCTAGATCAAATTTAACTCGTAAACAAACGCATAAAATATATAAATTTATGAAGTATGAAATTACAATACCAAACAGTGTGAGCCATAATGCTTCGAAGTTACATAAATGTCCATCAGTATACAGTCCTCCCTATTGGAATAATAAAAATGGGATTAAAAGAGTTAATCTTTTTATTACACGCAACTTACCATGAAAAAACCGACGTTATCTAACAGTGTCGCCACGCTTAGGTAAAGAACCAATCTCTAACAAAGGAGAAACGAGATTAAATCACACTTTTATTTTCTTCAAATGGATTAATAATGCACAAATAACAGTGATGATCTCATGAAACTCGTCAAGTGTTTGTAGAGATGCGTGCTGTAATTCGAAATTAGGGAGGAGTAATATATTCCGGCCAATAATTTATTTTTAGTTCTGACATTTGGAGGTGAGTTAAGAACTTTGCAGTCATGTTTCACAGTTGTAAACAAAATGATTTGGCATTGGCCGAACGATGATAGTACAGCCTACAGTATACAGCTGGTTTACACATTACAAACAAGGGATTTGAAGAGTGAAGATAAAGCCGAAAAGAGCCCCATCATTATGGCATGTTTAAGATCCCTATCACAAACTTGCCACAGTTTGAAATCACCAAGTTAATGCGTTGCCAAACACCTGTCAAAAGTATAGATGCAACCAGTTCCCAAGGAACATTATGTAGTGCATAATCTGGGTGAAACTGAACCCGTGGCTCTATAAACATAATCCCGAGGCAAAGCTTCCTATGCATTGCTGCACGGTGCGAGCGATGTAATGATCTTTCCCTTCACCTTCTTGCTGATTGGAGCAATTTCAACACTAGGATTGATGTGATATTCCCATTCACAACTAATAGCAGTTGAGCTTTTAGTTTGGGTAATCTCTTTTCTCGGGAGTTCGCAGTATGGAACTTGATTACGGATTACAAAGTGAAATTCCCTCGTAATTGCTTTCATTTAAGCACACAAAAAAAAATTGTTGTTGAAATGATATTGATTTATCAATAGTGGTGGTGGTCTGGGAATAAAGTCAGCAGTAAATCCTCGTGATCCTTACAAAAAAAAATGCATTGACAGCTGTTGCTGTAGCAACACTGAAATTGTTTACTAGTTGAGTACTCGACTGGGAACTAAAATACACTTCATTAACAAGTTGAACAAGTTTGATTGAATTTTTTTTTTTTACTCGTCTTTTTCGCCATAAAAATGAAATCCGATAGCGTGTAATCGAGTTATGCAAAACTATGTAAATTGATTTTTTTTTTCTTTCTTCTTCACTTTCCAAGTGACTTTAAATAATTACTTTGAAAACATTTTAACAAGTCTTTTCATTCCGCATTGGGAGTCTTGTGGGACTTATTCATTAATTTTAAGGGAACCATCTGTGCCCATGCCCTGCATTTACACATTTACCATAGCAACACAACAACACCCTTAACAACCTGCACACAATTTTCATATTCCACTAAACGTGGCGAGAGAAAAACTAACCCTCGGTACACCAACCCGATGCATGCGAAACACAGTTTGGGAGGAACGAAAACAAGCCCCAACTGCTGAATAGAAATAGCAGGTTAAATCTCGTCAACTTCTTCGACAACACAATAGGGTAATAAGCTTAAAGAGCACTTTGATGCGGAGATGCTACTTTTTACAACAACTTGGAAAGCACTTTCCTACAGTAAATTCTCGTGGGAGAATGTTTAAAGACAATTTCATTTCTATGCAGTGTATAAAAACAGTTGAAGTCAGCGACACAATCAATTCTTTGCATTGCTTCAATCTCTTTTGACAGTTACATGCTGCGAGTTAAGTCAAAATTTCCAAACTCAGACGGTCAAAAAATGCGGTGAACAATAGATTAGAGAAAAAAACCGTTTCCTCTAGGTTTCTCAAGCAGCTTGTCAATTTCTTTTTGGCACCAGATGGCGGCATTTTGGCACGTGCAGTTCGCCTTGTGTCACCATAACCTCCCTCAAGGGGGCACACACACTCGCCCTCAATCCTCAGTACAGACTCGACTATACTGAAGTGTGCATGTTGCGCAGTGTGAAACCTCCTTTTTACCACTCATCAGCAGTGTTTGAGATAATTTTTTTTTTAGAAACTTAAATGACAGGGACCCTGGTTTAATGGTCACACTCAAAAAACAACAAAGCACTCTGTGGAGAAGCCCCTAATCGGTCGAAATCTCTCCTAATAACGTTTTTGGTTTCTTTCAATACCAAATCAATATTATTTTGATCCGATGTCGCGGGGCCCATGGGCCGGTGCCTACTCTGCCTATTTGGTATTCCGGCACCGGTTTGATTCACACTACGGTAGGTTCTATAGTAAGCAAAAGTTTAAAGAACGCTTGCTTGCATAGTATGAACAACTGCATGCTTGCATGTTTTCTTTCTTTTGGCTTTGTTTTTGCTAGTGTGAACCAGACTTCAAAATCCCCAAAATTAAACATTTAGTAGACTTCGCAGTCAATAGGTGCGTTCAATTCATGAAGAGAAAGTTACTTTCCTTTTCTTTCTTTTAGAAAGCAAAAATGATGCTTTTCACGTCATAATTAATGAAAGCCAGCTTTGGAAAGTGACTTTCAAGTGACACGCATCTGCACAAGACACACGAAGCGAGTTAGATGGGCCGCCATGACAGCCCAAGCAACCAATGCATATGCTTTTTTACTTTTGTGAAATGAGTGTGTTCATTCCATTCCATAGTCACTTTTTTTTAAAAAAAGGAAAGTAAAAGTTACTTCTCGTGTTTTCATCGATTCCACAGAAAGCAGCTCTAGTGTTTTCGCCTTACTAAATCATTTCAATGCGAAGTCTAATTGTCGTTGGACATTTCACAGACTCAGTTTCTACGTGACCGTTTCTACCTAACCTGAAGTTTTTCTCTCACAACAATTAATTCAACAGTGAGACTTTTTCCTGTTTGAATTTGAGGCTCAGCTTCAAGGCTAAGAAATATAGTTGTGGATTAGTCTTGTAAGCATAAAAAGAAAGTGAGGAACATTATATGCGAGGAAGGATGAATGAAGTTATTTTCCGCTTTTTCATATCGAAGCAATCACGTCCACCGTCTAATTTAACCGTGGAGAATATTGCGCCCTATCTCTATCTTTGTATTTGTAGTGGGACATCCCTCTTGATGAAGATAATCTAGCAAAAGAATTTTAATTAAAAACTTCTACGGGACTATATTTGGTTAACCCCAAGGGACATTGAAGTTCCGTGATGCTGTTAGAGATGAGAAGTTTCTCAAAACCTTATTCGCGACTCACCAGACCAATTTAAATAGAATGGCACAATTGCGTATGCAATTTCAATAACTTTAAAGATTACCTAGAGCAATCTAGAAAGATGGCCAACATTGATATTTATTTTGAGGGATATAAATATAAATATAAATATAGAGGAGCAATTCTGAAGCGTTGCAATTTGTTTTGGTATATGATTGCCAGTAATTCTCTCAGTAAACACGTTTCTGAGGTTTTTTATGAATGTTTTAAAAGAGTTTAAGAGCAGTGCGGTCATGGGATTTTTATTGAGAATTAGTGGTTACATTAAACGTGTGAAGATAACTCGTAAGCCACGTTCAAACACTCAAAGCTTTTGCTATAAAAACTTAGCATTTGCTTATGTTTATTTGTAATAAAAGTCACAGTCTTTTTTACAAAGACAAAAGAAAAACGTTTCTGCAATAAAGTAAGTTTAAGTGTTTACCCATAAAAAGTTTAAAACTCTTAAGTTTATAAAAATTGGAAAATTTGTTTTCCATCACGTTGTGATTGACATCTATCAATCTTAAAAGGGTTTCAAAAACAAGCAGGTAGTCAATTTAGATCCTTCAATGCAAAAAACAGCATTTTATATGCAGAGAAAATTTATGGACTACTCTTTGCCTCCAAATCAGTTCGAAAGTCCATGAAGTCCAGAACTAGGAGTCAAACCCAGATCCCCCGTTTGCCGGACAGGATCTACCAATTAAGCTACCCGGGATTCCAACAGAATCACAGTTCTAAAGTCCATGAAGTCCAGAACTAGGAGTCAAACCCAGATCTCCCGTTTGCCGGACAGGATCTACCAATTAAGCTACCCGGGATTCCAACAGAATCACAAACCAAAAGTCTCTTAATTAACCAAAACGACATGTTCGCAAGGTATCCGTTCATTTATTCGACGATCATTTATTCGCCAGGAATGAATTGTATTTTGGTCATATGAATTTAGTTTAGGTTAGGTGAGGTTTGGTTAGATTTACCAGCGAATAAATGACCGTCGAATAAACGATACGACCCCGTTCACAAAGAACTAAATGCAAGTTAGCAATGCTGTTTTAGTAATGGAAGCGACTGTAACCTAACGTGCTAACCTAAACTAAACTGACCTAACCTGACCAGAAGTTCAGGTTTTAACTGGGACAGTCCCAGTTTTAGACGCTTTGTCCCAGTGTCCCGAAAATCGTTCTCGCGATGCAAAAATGTCCCGGTTTTTAAAAATGTGTTTTAAAAATGTGCCTTAAGACGTAAAAAAAATTGACAGTGAGATTGACAAACAACAAATAAACGATGATATTCGATACAAATGCAGTCGAATTTGATAAGCGAATTATCGTTTTTTGTTTGTTGTTTTCTCATTTCCAAGTCGATCGTTTTAAATATATTTGCACAATTTTTTTTTCTGATTGACACTCGTGATCATGATTCGTGAGTTGTGTTTGCCTCATCAAGGAAACACAGGACATATACTGGCTATGGTAAATATTGAAATGCAATAGAAATTCTTTATTTTGTTTCTATTTCGTTCGTATGGCTAATTTTTTGGGCAATTTTCTATCACTAATGGGTGTCCCGATTTTTCATTTCCAAAATCTGGTCACCCTGACCACATCGCTTCTGTTGCCAAAACGACCCGTCTCTAACATGATCGAAGGCTTAAACTCCACATCAATCTTTTGTTTGTAATACTACTTTAGATTCTTCAATTCAGGAAACATCATTTTCTCTAAGGATCCAGAGAAATCTAGGACCGTGATGGTTCCAACCGCAAGTCTCATGATTACCCATCAGGTGCACGGCCCACTATACAGCCCAGGGCTCCAATAACTCATGGAAGCAGCTGTCGATTTGCTTAATGCGTGTTTATAAATATGTCTCTTCTAGACGTCTACAGGCATGTAAGAAAAATAAATCACTTGTCCTTTCAGAATTGAATGCATCGAATGTCCATTTTTCAACGGCCGCAAGCAATTTCCACCAAAGAATTGGCGAGTTGGATGGATTTAACATCCAAAATGTAAAAACTGAAGCTTTTAGACAAATAAAAAAAAAAATTCAAACTTTATTTGCTTTGTGGATTTTGCAAGCTCCAACACTTCTTTCTCCAGTTCAATACGGCTTTGCATTTGCATCGCAATTTAAATTCAAGTCACAAAAGTTTTTAATGCTACTTTTCTATCAATTGCGCTTCAAAATCGCGTAAAGAAAGGCATATCTTGCTTTCTATAACTCTAAAGGAACCCAGCGAAGCCTAGAAGACGTTTTACAAGCATAACAAAGAAGGCAAAAAAAATTTTCTTCGCACATAATTGCCTCGCCAGCACGTCTTTTTGAATCACCTTTTAATATGCTGTTTGAATTCTAATCTCAGTCAAAACTTTTATTTCAAGACACTCTCTTGCCCTTCATTTTGCATATTGATTTTCTACTTTTCTTTAACACGTAAATTCAGGTATTAAGTCATTTAGATTTTAAGTGAAGCGAAGGTGGCAAAGCCAAAATCTTTTTGCCTTTGCACTGGTCCAAGTATACTAAGTCAAGACACGAAAATCATTTCCTCACTGGAGCCTGGACGGAAGGAGATTCGCTCTGTCAGAGATAAGTTACAAACGCACTGGCGAGTGAGAAAGAGAGCGAGAAAGAGAAAAGAAAAGAAAAAAAAAAAAGGAAAAAAATGAAGGTATCACGTTCATAGATCCACCGTACTCGAATAAAGGCAACATTCTCACATTCCACTTTGATACCTGTCTCATATATTTGAAAAATACTGTCACTGACCTGTACAAAAAATTGATATTTTCGGAATAACCAGATGAAAGTTATCATGGCAACGCTGGAATAAATAGACAAACAAAAATTTAATCGCTCGTCGATTGAGAAATAGCGCGACACATCATGTTTTGACACGTTATGAAAAGCCTAATCCAAAGGATATGTGAGTGGGAATGTGTGATAAAGGTTAAATGGACGTTATACCGCAATCGAATGGGTTGGGAAGTCGAAATCTTGTTTGAAAACAACATTTTGCACTTACGAGAACCGCTGCTGTAATAAAATGTGCACGCGAAATGCGATATGATACAAGGAATTGCAACTTTCTCGAGTTTTATTTTATTAAATGGATAGCATTAAAAATTGGCTTACCATCCTATGAAGGAAATGGATGCTAATGCCCTCCGTACACCAATTACCACATCCTAATGAAATGAAAGTAAAAGGAAAATAAATCGTCAAAATACATTGAAAAACACGTCACATTACACATCGATTTAAAGCTAGACGGCCACTCGGACTAATTAAAGTGGCGGACACTAGGGAAAGTTGTTTGGGAAGTTTTTAAACAGTTTATTTCTGGGCTATGTTAAATGAACTGTCGCGACAAAATGATTGAAGTCGTCCAATTCAACGCAATTGCTTCACGAGTGCGAAAAACCGAGCGACAAGCAAATGAAAGAAAAACTCAACGTTTCGCTCTTGATCGTTTCGCTGCACATTTACTCACGGTCCATTCAATTTTTTTTTTTCATGAATTTTTATACCGCTTTTTAGTGCCGGCAGTATTTCCACGTGAAATTAAAATTCTAAAGTTGGAACAAATAAGAACACACATGTTGTACATTTATATTCTTTTTTTTTCATTGCTTTAAAAGTATTGAATCATTTGGTCACATACTCACTCAACTTTAAGAGTGTAGATGTAGATAAAAAGAAATTATGGCTTGGAATTTAGGCGAACAACTAACACCAGAAGGTAAAAGTTTATTTAATGGAATGAACCGCGCGCAGACCTGTACTGATCATTTACAACACCACAGTGCGAATAAACGCGAACAAAAATGTTGTAAAGTCTTTTTTTTTTTTTTTCCAATATCAATTTTTATAATGTAAAAAAAAAAAAAAAAAAAAAAAAATTATATACAATTTCTTGTTCAACAAAGTCAATTTTACTAATTACTACTAATTAAGAAAAAGGAAAAAAAAAAAAGTTAATTAGTTTTTCTCATGTGCGATATTTTGGCCAACGTGGAAACCTTATATTGCTTATTCTTCCACTCGGTGGGATCTTATTTCACGTCTGTTTAAGTTAAGAGCGTTGGCGGTACTTTAGTCCGTTCAATTTTCGTGAGATTTACATATCAGTTCGTAATTTATTCGTTTCAAAAGATCGTATCAGGCGCGGTGAGGTGGG
>JAQFXT010001457.1:0-17493 GCA_034683725.1 Strigamia crassipes | reverse complement strand
ATGTCCGGCACATTTGAGCATTTTAATTTCTTTCATCGCCGCTTTATCGTAATTGGCGCCACGTCTGACTATCTTCAATGCAACAAATCGCGCGTCCTTTAGATCCCTGCATAACCAAACGGTTGAAAACCCTCCACTGCCCAGTTTGCGAACAACCGTATACCTGTTACGATACTTGTCTCCAATTTCTACCGGGTAGTAAGTATCATCTCCTTTAGAAAGTAAGTTTGCGTTTACATCCACCTCAGCAACGGATTCGGTAGTGCTCCATGTGTCTGTTGGTTCGACTTGCACGTATCGCAGAACGGACTTGTTTGTCCGGGTATCCTCGGTAAAACTTTTCAACCAATTGATCATCGTATTCATTTTGCTCGAAATCGTAATGTGTACTTGTTTTAAAAGAAGGTCGTCACGAGACCAAGATCAAACGCTAAATGTTCCGTTTACTGTATTTACGGTATATATACTTTTCTTGGTTTTACAAAAACCTGGATTAAAAGCGGTATATCGAAAACCGGACTTTTGTTCTAATTAGAGCTTTAATCGGTTGTCACGCGACTAAAACAAACTGCGAATGAATAATCTTCTATCCTGTCGAGTTTTCTTATATACCCGTCGGTTACGTTGCCGCTACGTTTCGGAGTTTTCCCGATACGTCGGTTTTACGTATGGAAGTTCGCTATTTCGTACCGAGCTCTAATTTTTTCTTGGTGTTTTTTTTTTTATTTACTTTTTTTTTTGTTTTTCTTTTTTTTTTTATGTTTTCTTGTTAATGTGTCTTCAAACCCACATCAGATGGCACTATCCATCAATCCTGCGTGTTCTTTAATTATTGTAAAGCATTATTTCATACATACACCTACAATGGCATCAAGTAGCTAAATTTTCAGTTGCTTTCATTCCGTAACCACCAAATGAATCATCTACGAGTTTTCTATCGAACTACAACTGCTGTGTTCACTGGTTTAATATGCGGTTCGTTTTCAAACAAATTAAAACACAAATTCCTCCAAGTTCATGCCGATCCGTCCCCCGTCTGTATTGACGATCTGTCCCCCATCTATAGCCACGACAGATCGGATGGCGAGATCGACATCAATGACGTGTTGCAAACTCCTCTAGACGGCAGAGAAGTGCAGCGTGGTTACCCCACAGGGTCACCCAGTGTCCAAGGTTGGATCCATCCACCGGGTTCTTGCGAATGGGTCGCGGCAATTGCGAAACCCGGCGGACTTGGGAGTCAGTGGCTTTCGTACGAGAAGGGCGGACATGTTTTTCCTCATTTTGAAGTTCCCAAGAGAATTGTGTTGGATTACAAAGATTTTCTTTTGTGTTTCGACACGGAGACGAAGACGCCGATCTGGGTTTTGGAGGAGATGACGGTTGATGGACTTACGACAAGGCCGGAAAGTTTTAAAGGTCTTTGCCGACCCGAAGAGAGGGTTCCTAAAAAACTGCATCCATTACGTGGTGATTATTTTTACGGGAAGGATAAATTTAAGCCACTGTTGTTGAATTATCTGGATTTTCATAAACATGTAATTGAAGAAAGTTTTGTGATGACTGGTTTGGCACCAAAGGTGAATTTGTAGTTAAGTTTATTGATTACTTTACTTCTAATCTATAGATGTACTAATTTTTTTTATTCTTGAATTGTTGTGATGTGTATGGTTTTAAGATTTGGAAGGTAAGTTGTATTTGTAAAGTATTTCAACTTTCATTGAATCAATTTTTATTGAATCAATTTTATTGTTTTTAAATCATTTTTTAGTGTTTTCAAATAATTTTTTAGTGTTTTTAAATCATTTTTTAGCGTTTTTAAATTATTTTTTAGTGTTTTTAAATCATTTTTTAGCGTTTTTAAATTATTATTTAGCGTTTTTAAATCATTTTTTAGCGTTTTTACATCAATTTTTTGGCATTTTAGATCGTTTTATTGCATTTTAAATAAATTATAGCATTTTAAATCTAGTTTTAGAATTTTCAATCTAGTTTTAGAGTTTTCAATCTAGTTTTAGAGTTTTAAATCTAGTTTTAGAGTTTTAAACCTAATTTTAGAGTTTTAAATCTAGTTTTAGAGTTTTAAATCTAGTTTTAAAATTCTAAATCTAGTTTTAGAGTTTTAAATCTAGTTTTAGAGTTTTGAATCTAGTTTTAGAGTTTCAAATCAAATATTAGGGTTTTAAATCAAATTTTTAGCATTTTAAAATCAAATTTTTAGCATTTTAATATCAAATTTTTAGCATCTTAAAATCAAATTTTTAGCATTTTAAAATCAAATTTTTAGCATTTTAAAATCAATTTTTAGCATTTTTAAATTTATTTATAGCATTTTAAATCTACGTTTAGCATCTAAATTCACTTTTTAGCATTTAAAATCACTTTTTAGCATTTAAAATTATTTTTTAGCATTTAAAATCAATTTCTAGCATTTAAAATTAATTTTTACCATTTTAAAATTAGTTTTTATCTTTTTAAATCAATTTTTTATCTTTTTTAAATCAATTTTTTACCTTTTTTTAAGTCAATTTTTTACCTTTTTTAAATCAATTTTTTACCTTTTTTAAATCAATTTTTTACCATTTTTAAATTATTTTTTTAACATTTTAAAATCCCAGCAAAGTGCTAGAAATTAGCTTAAAGGTGAATATAGATACTGTAATACCCGTCTCAATTCTTTTTTTTAAATATTAATACATATCAATACAGTATCAATAAAATTTCGTACTCTAATCGGTTTCACTGATATTTGCAGCAAGTGAAAAATCATCAAGAGCATCAATCATATGACTTATGGGATGAATTGTATCATTACATCAACCAATTAAAAATCGTCTACAATTACGACCAAGTATTTGCTTTATCAGGCCCCTTATATTTACCCAAGTAGGCTCACTCTCAATCCTCTTTCTACCCCTTGCATCACCTATCAAATTACTTGTTTATTTGTTCTTACAGAAAAGATAAAAACACTGGAAATATGTACAGAACCTACCAACTAATGGGAGAAAGCAAGATAGGAGTCCCAACACACTTTTTCAAAGTGATTGTCGCCATCAAAAATGGGCATATGCGTTTCGAATGCTTCAAATTTGAAAATAAACCGGGGAACAGGAACTTCGACTTGAGGCAGTTCACGGTACCGAGAGAACAATTGGAAAAGGAAGCTGGATTTACTATTTTCAAGGAAATTGAAGACAGTCAAATCAAATCTAAATGCATGGAACCGAAATACGTCAATGTAAATCCAAATCACTGAGTAGATATTAATTAATTAATTGATTTGGACGATTTTGCAATTTTGTGTTTGTCATGTGATTTCTGTTCCGCCAATCACACTCATAATTAATAAAAAAAAAAATACAACAAAGTAAAAATACAAAATTCCAAAATTGTCTATGCGGTAGTTTTTGTGATTTTGAGGCTTGTCAAACACAAAACAAAATGGTGGCCGAACTCGATCTAAGTTTCCAACTTGAATTATCATCAATTAGCTGGAGCATCCATGATCGCATAACAGCTAGGAAACTCAAGAAATCACTCTGGTACACTTTACGAAGCTTGTGGGTAGTAAAACGCTGTTAATTGCACTATATTTCAAAATATTTCGTTTTATCTCATTGGCATAAGGTACAACTAAAACCCAACATGGCGGACAATGCAAAATAGCAAAATCAAGCGGTTGTTTTGCGGAGACTTCAATAATTATTAATTTTGCGATTAAAGCAAAATTATTAAATTTTTGATTTTAACAAATTTTTTTCTAGGTTGCCTACAAAGACATGCGACGATTTTAACACAAGAAAAGTAAAGAATCAAATTAGAACTAGAGCAATGGGCGCAGAATCATTTTCACTACTTGAATTTTAACATGTAAAAAGTTCCCTCAATTAAAACTCGCATTCAAATCCATTGTTTATTCCTTAACCACTGTTAACAATGATGCCATCTATAACAAAACTTGTCAACATCCTCGTTATTAACACAACCATTTTCTTTTCTAAATTTAAGCGTCAAATTCAACTCCTATAAATCCTAAAGTTTACTATTTCGAAGCCAAAAAATTACAACATTGAAACCACGATGTCATTTTTGCGAATTGCGTACTCGATTGCGAGTGTAGCAATCGGCGGATTTTTCTTAGCAAACATCGGCGACAAATTCAAGCAGACATTGAAAGTGAACGCATCACAGCTCCAACATCATAAACACGAGCTTATTGCGCTATACCACGAAGATGGCGACGAACGTGCTAAAAAACAATCCGCAAAACAAAAACCACAAACTCAAGACGGAGTGAAAATTGTTTCTCGTTTAAATTGGATCGCTTACAACCAAGGTGGACCGGTTTTTCCGCATCCTGAAGTTTCAAACAGGACGATTTTAGAGTACAAGAATTATGTGCTTTGTTACGACAACCAAACTCGCACCGCCGACTGGACATTGGAGCACATTACCAAAAATAATGCAAAACCGCTCAAAGTGTTTCCTCCAACCACTGGAATCGAGTACAGAATTCCAGAGCCATTTCGAGCAGACGATGCTGAGTTCAAAGACGAAGTAGATAAATCTAAACAACAGAAACTCCAAACTGGGGTTGCCAAAGACACCTGTGTGTCCACTAATGTCCCACCAAAAGTAAATTTCAATAGAATAGTCAAATATTTACTGATTTTTAAAGTAACACATTGATAATGTTGGTTTTTCTTTATTCACAGACAACAGATTGCATAACTTCTGAAAAACCTACAACTCCTACAGATCCTACTGTTCCTACATGCCCTAAACCCCCTAAAGTTACTACAGCTGAAGTTACTGATGATCAACCAACTAAAGTTTCTCCAGCTGCTCCAGTTTCGAAAACTTTTGCAGTTTTCAGAGCTGCAGTTGCTAAAGCTCCTGGAGTTTTTAAAAATACTGCAGATCCTAAAACTTCTGCAGCTCCTGCAGTTTATAAAGCTCCTGCACCTACTGCAGATTCTAAAGATCCTGTAGATCCTAACGTTCCTGTAGATCCTAACGTTATTGTAGATCCTGCATGTTATACTGCACCATTGGTTTCTACAGCTCTTGCAGATCCTATAGACCCTAAAGTTGCTGCAGTTGTAGTTCATGATCCTATATGCCAAACAGCACCTAAAGCTTCCACTGAAGGTCCTACAACTACTATGTGGGATGAGTTACATGATTACATAGTGTATTTGACACGTTGTCATAAAAACATTTACGTTTTGTCTGGTGCTTTGTATTTACCTAGGTAAGTATTGGTTAGTTTTGTAATGATATTGTTGTAATGATTTTGTTGGTTGCACAGGTGTACGCCTGATGGAAAGTGGTTTGTAAAGTATGAAGTTACTGGGAAGAAAAACTTAGCAATTCCATCTCACTTCTTTAAAGTGATTCTTGCTGAAAACGCAGGAGGAAGTTTTCGTCTGGAGTGCTTCAAATTTGAAAACATACTTATTGATAATAAAGACTTGAGGAATTTTCAAATATCACGACACGACTTGGAGAAAGACGCGGGGTTTTTGATATTCAACGAAGTTGCTGACATCAAGGTCCTGGACAAGGATGTAGAACCTGACTTTGCAAGAGTAAGAATTCATGATTCGATGGCAGTTGATTATACTAAAAATATTTATTTTTGTTTTAGAGTCGGTACGCAAAGCCCAAGCCAGCATGCGAACGATAATTTCTATTCATCACACATAAAAACTTTATATTAAACGAAGTTAAATAAATTGACAAATGAAAAAAAATTTATAATTTACATGGAAAATTAACAAATAGAAAACAAAAGGAAATAAAACCAAAATTAATATTTAAAAAGTATGTTTTTGTCTGTAAAAAATTTATTTGAGCGCTCCCTGTTGCCAACTTCTGAAATAAACTCAAGCGCCCTAATTTTAATAAAAAAAAACAACAGTCATCATGTGCAATTAAACCTCAAAATTTCAAGTTTATTTTTCCATTACTAAATGAGTTATTTTCGTCTTTTATATTTATCATCTACGGCCGGATTTGCTGGAATATTGTGCGCAGCAGTTGCGGACAAGTGGAGATTTTTACTTAAAGTAAATGCACAGCCTCAGCACCAAAATTCAACGGAATGTGGAGCCACGCCCATGTGCGTCCAGGAAAGTGGGTTTGCAACCCGGTGCCAGTCGACCCCGAGCCCGGAATTCTGCACGGCGATGCCTCCGCAGCAAACGGATGTATGCTGCCTCCATGAAAGAGTAATTAAAAGAGGAGGAAGTGGTCGATTGCAATCCTGTGAACATCGGGACCCGCGGTTCGAAGTGTCCAATTCTGACCTGAACAAAACTTTTCACAGCATCCCCATGAGCGATGATGATGATGTACACTTGATGTCGAGCAGCAGTTTGGCCGGAAGTAGCAACGTGGTCATTGATTCCTGCCCACACAGCGGGCACCAGTCTCCGAAAACGTCCATTTGTGGAGTCCCATGGACTTCCGCAGAACCGGCTTGCGGGAAAGTAATTTGCGAAAGACCATCCATTTGTGGCGAACCGATTTGTGGAAGACCATCCACTTCTGTAGAACCGGTTTGCAGAAGACAATCGATTACTGAACAACCGACTTCTGGAAAACCGATTTGTGGAAGACCATCCACTTCTGTAGAACCAGTTTGCAGAAGACAATCGATTACTGAACAACCGACTTCCGGAAAAGCGATTTGTGGAAGACCATTCACTTCTGTAGAACCGGTTTGCAGAAGACAATCGATTACTGAACAACCGATTTCCGGAAAACCGATTTGTGGAAGACCATCCACTTCTGTAGAACCGGTTTGCAGAAGACAATCGATTACTGAACAACCGATTTCTGGAAAAGAGATTTGTAGAAGACCATCCACTTCTGTAGAACCGGTTTGCAGAAGACAACCGATTACTGAACAACCGACTTCCGGAAAACCAATTTGCCGAAGATCACTGGTTTCTGAACAACCGATTTGCGGTAAGCCAATTTGCCGACGATCGCCGGTTTTCGAACAACCGATTTGCGGAAAACCGGTTTGCCAAAGACCACCGAGTCCCAAACAACCGATTTGCCGAAAATCCCTTATTCCCAAACAACTGACTTGCCGAAGGCCACCAAGTCCCAAACAACCGATTTGCGGAAAACCGGTTTGCCAAAGACCACCGAGTCCCAAACAACCGATTTGCCGAAGACCACTTATTCCCAAACAACTGATTTGCCGAAGGCCACTAAGTCCCAAACAACCGATTTGCGGAAAACCGGTTTGCCAAAGACCACCGAGTCCCAAACAACCGATTTGCCGAAGGCCACCAAGTCCCAAACAACCGATTTGTGGAAAACCATCGCCTTCCAAAGAACGCGAGCGCCGGAAACGGTCGTTGGAAAGAAGTGGCGAATCTGCTCTTCACCATGCTAAAAGTTTCAAAGTGGACACTGAAACTTCTCAGCCCGAAACCTACCAATTGCGCCGCCGTCATAGGCCGTCTGACGAACCGTTCCGAAGTCGCAAACCGTCGGAATTACACCGGATTCCAGATTCGCTTTTACATCCGGTTCGAGGAGAAGAAGTAATTGTTCGTCCTCCAATCCAACCCGCTTTGAGTTGGACAGCCTACAAGGAAGGAGCGCCTGTGATTCCCATCCCAAAATTTAACTGTCGAAATCTCATCGAGTATAAGGATTTTGTCCTGTGCTATGATAATCAGACGCGATCAGTTGTCTGGACTTTGGAACATGTTGTGTCGAAGGACATTGAGAATTTGAGGTGGACTCCTCCTGCTGATAGAAACGAACCGAGAGTTCATGCTGATTTTCGTTCCGGGGACAAAGACTATCGATCAGTGATGGATCGATTCACGAAACAACATGCGGCTGAAATCGACTACCACGTGGATTGTCGTAGAGAACGCGTCGGAGAGGCTTGTGTTTACACCAATGTGTTTCCACAGGTATAAAATGTTTAGTGTGTAACGATCCTGAATTTATTCTTGATAAACCCAAAATTATTACGGCTGCTTCTCTGAAGACTTATACTTATTCTTAGTTCTAAAATAAACACACAGTTGATTAACTTCAAATGGAATTATATTTATTCTTAGGAAAATATTATTATTAAAGAAACTTCCCTAACTTAGGAAAAGTTAGCTTTTTACAAACATTGAAAAAGAAATCAAATGTTAATTATAAAATTATCTTAATTTTATAAGAGTGAAAATAAAGGAAATTCAGCTGTCTTCTTTTAGATGAATTCCGTTTGACTTGGCTTTGCTCATCAATTACAAAAATGGCAGCGATGGTTTCCAATCTTCGGGCAGTTGCCTCGACTGTGATCGCAAGTTTGCGAATCTCACCGAAATTGGCTTACCGTCAATAGCGAAGCGTTCTTTATCCACGTCGAGGTCTGAGACGACTCGCCGTGGAATGGCACTTGAAATTAGCTTGCGACAAATCTTTAGCGAGTCCTGTGGCTGGCTCGGTTCCGTGTATTTTCGGAGTACTGGAACTAACTCCCTTAGAAATGGCCTGAATAACTGATTTCAGTTATTCAAGACAATGAATTTAAGGTTTAAACAATGAAAGCCCAAGTCGTATGTTTATCGCGAATATAATTTTTCGGGAGAAACATTGGTACGACTTATCTGGGCAAAACTTGAGACTTAAACTAAATTATTTTCTTATTTTCACTTCCTTGTTCATGCTGACAGGAAATCGCATTTCCTGTCAGAGATGCGGGTCACCCCAGCGCATCGCATTGTTTGCGACAAATATAAAAATATATAAAAATAAACAAATACATTCATGACTTACCCCAAAAAGGGGTTTAGGGTCGTCACAAGTGGCATAGCTACAGCGCCTGATTAAACCCTACAAGAGCCCCTACGCATTCATCTCCTATCTCGGGGCCCCATCGAAAACCATCCTCTATCTCGGAACCCTTCGCGAATCATCACTTAACTCGTGGTTGTACGATTTATTGTTTTACTTTTCATTTTTCATTTGCAGGCAAAGGAAAGTGATTGCCACCATTGGACTTTGTGGGATGAATTTTATGACTATGTTCTGGATCTTTCAAAATTCGTAACAGAAATTATTATTCTGACTGGCGCTTTGTATTTGCCTGAGTAAACATTTTCCTCACAGTTTTTGAACTTAGGAATTGACAATTAACGATGTTTTTTTAGTTAAATTTATTCATTTGTCTATTCCTAAGTTACACGTTTGTGTTTGCTTTTGTACTAATACGTTGTTTATTCAGACAAAACGAAGATGGAACATGGTCCGTTAAGTACGAGCTGATAGGACCGAACAAAGTGGCAGTGCCAACCCATTTCTATAAAGTGATCGTGTGTCCGAATTGGGATGACAAAATTCGGTTTGAATGCTACAAATTTGAAAATAAACTGAATATCGATATGGATTTGAAGAAGTATGTTGTTGGAAGACATGAGTTGGAAAAGGAAACTGGTTTTAGAATTTTCGCGGCAGTGCCTGACTTTCTAATTAGTAATGTTAGAGCACTTCCTCCATATTTTAAAAAAAATAGATAAATTTATCCAATATGTTCTTAATTATTATTATTTTGTATGAGGGCTAAAAAAAATTAACGCTCAATGATATTTACAACCAAACTATATTTCTGTAAACATTTCATCAAATAAAATTAAACACTATTATTGTCTACTACTATTCTGTGATTTACACATAATGTGTAAAAATACATTTGTATTAAATACAAATTTGAACAAAATAATTCCTTTCTGTCTAAAAATAGAATATTTATTGTCAAAACAGCGACATGCGCAATAGCTACCGTTTGGAAAAAAAATTACGATATAGCGACGTATCGGGAAAACGGTAATACGTAAAATAAAGTGGAGTTTTCCGGATTTCCCGTTTTCCTAATTTGGGAATATTACAATACGTAACACCGGCGCATTGAAAAATGCCGATACATAACTACGGGTACGTAACAACATATACGTTGTCGTGATCTGACTTACTTACGTAGTTTACCTGGGTGATCTCTAAATAAGGAATAAATGAATACACTGGATAATAGTTTGAAAGATATATTTTATTTACTCGAGTTTAAAATATATAGTTTTAGTTTTGTAGTGGCTGAGATGGTAATATAATTAAATTATCTGTCTTTTATTTTCGGAACACTGACAACAGAAAGGCAGCATTTTTCGCCTCGACATCGTTTATTTCTGTTAATGTGAATAACGGTTGTGAGACATGGTATCTGGACACTGGCGCAACCGATCACATTTGTAATGATCGTTCAATTTTTGGAATTTTTAATGAGATTGCCTCTTTTAGTATAGAACTGGGAGAGGGCACTTCTAAGGTGACTGACAAGGAAAAGTTAGACTTAGTCACATGGGTAAATGGTGAAAATTGCTCCATTACAGTTAAAGATGTTTAATTTGTACCTGGTTTTGGGAAAAACCTCATTAGTGTTTTGAAAATTGACGCCGCCTGATTTCACGTTAGTGTTTTTGGGGGTTTGTTATCAGTTTATGCAGATAAACCAAATGCAAGGAAAACTTGTGGGTGGATTATATCACTTAGAGCGAATTTCGATTAAACAATATGCTAAAGACATGAACAACCCCTCATTGTGGCATAAAAGATTTTGCCACGTTAATTATAAGGTTCTAATGGATCTTTCAAAATTGGAAGGGGTTTATGGGATTGATATGCCGAGTATTCCAGATGATATTTGCAAAGCTTGTAAATTGGGCAAATCAACCAAAGCTAAGTTTCCACGCCAACTATTACATGCTGACTTGTGGGGCCCTAGTAGAGACACATCCTACTACATTACTTAGAAAGTAAAATTAACTTTCTGGCATAAAATAAATTTTTTTTGCAGATAAACGTATTTTAGGAAAACAGTTAAGTTTTGAAATGTGTCTAACGTTTAAAAATTAGCAAAAGAAAATATTCCAAAAAAAATAACAAATAAAATAAGAAAAAATCGAATTCTTTTTGCAACAGATGCAGCTGGGATGATTAGATTGATGGCTTTTCTAGGCGACCGTACTTAGTTTGTTTGTTATGCGATTTGCAAAATTAATACGGAGAATTTACAAATTACCGCATTATTTTTCTAATTCTTAAATTTTATTTTTGTATGTGTTTCTTTTCACTTCTTTTCTTTAAATTAGAGAAAACTTGGTACTCTGTCCTAAAAACATCGAAGATTCGTTCTCTTTCGAGTAACTAACTATGTGTTTCCACCTGTAGACTCCGTATTTATTCTCACGCTGTGTCGTCGTTCTTTCTCACAATGGTAGCTCGTTTCATTGAGTGTGGTTTACCGTGGTGGTAATGGTGTCTGATATGCATATTTCGCTCTAATTTAGTTCTCATTATCATTTTTTTTCTTCTTTTTAGTGGCCATCATTTTTTCCGAGTTTCAAGAGTTTTTGTTTGTGGGAGGCGTTCGGTAGAGTGGAGTTTCATGATATGTCATCCTCAAAGCCATTCTAGTGTATGATCAAATTCCAAAGACTTTATATTTTCTCACTTACTGCGCGTGGGTCCAAACTTAGCGCAAAAACATCAAAGCAATCGTGCTTGATTTGAAGAGGTTAAAATATAAAATTTAAGCAATTTCATAAAACGTAAATCAATGTGCTTGGTTTGCTGATGCATTTGCTTATCTTTTGCGATGCCGTCAGCTGTTGCAATAAATTGTAATTTGATTCACCATTTAATCATTGAATCCAATTTCATTAATCAATGACTTTAACCACTTGTCTTCAAGTGCTACTTCGCACATGCCAATGTACTCAGCTTGATTGTGAGTGTTTGGGCAACGTACCATGACGAGGATTTTTCACTATGTTGCAAGCAAAGTGAAAAGTTGAAGCCCTAACTGTAAATAACAGTGGGACTTAGTACAGAGACGAGTTAACTCTTAAATATAGTTGAATGAAGTCAGCACTTATGAATGAATCGAGAATAAAGTTGATACTTAGAGATCGTTGAAGGTCAGTATTCAAAAGGTTATCATCTTAGTATTTAAAAGTTTTTGTGGTCCATATTCGTCGTGTCATCGGTGCCCTAAGAGTTGGTGCCCTAAGAGTTGGGGAACGGCTAAGCTCTACTCGTGAAACGTTTTGACAAAACAAAAAATCGAATCCTTGATTTGCAGAAATCAAACGAACTGGTTTATTCCAGTAAAGCATAAAACACAAAATACATCAGTGCTAACACAACTTGTAAGCAGCAACAACAATAGGGGATGCTGGACACAACACACACTAAATGAAATTGCACAAAAGACAGCATTATATTCAGTTATGGCCATATTGAATTAATTGTCTACGGGTTAATGCTTTTAGAGTGTATTTTCCATGCAGGGCTGTGTGTACAGCCCTTTTTAAGCCAACCACTGATCATGGTGGCCATTGAAAACAAATTAACATTGTTGTCTTGCCAGTGGAAGAGAATTCCATCACACTTACTGTACAGTCTTCCCGTGCGGGACCAGGAATTGAGGAGACGTGCTCATTACAACCACTCTCCATCATGGTCAACGTTAGACTCTCTTCTCTCCTGTCCTCTGGATTCCACGAGGTCCACTTCTGGTGCTCACATCCTTCGATACCAGACGCTTCCGAAGGACGTCTACCATTTTACCCCAGTGACCGGACGACGGTCACAAACTTCGCAAGACAATAGCGCAACAATACTTTTCAGCGATTGCCAAGACACTGCAACACCACCAAGCATATAAACACGACCACTAACAGATTTCTTATTGTCTGCGCTATTATTATGATTTGAATTAGAATAACCAATCAATCCCTACAGTTGTTTGTCGCAGCATAAACTCAGTCTTTTTGTTTGTTGCAAGTATCTCGGCACTTGCTTTGCCATTTTCCAGTGATATTTTGTTGTATACGAGTTAAAACGACTCAAGAAATGTATGCTAAATGCTAAATTTGGCTCAGTGCCTTGTACTAGGAATATTAATGAACCAATGACTCTTCGATATGGCTGGTCAGTCAAAACGTCATTTTTTCGTTCTATTGCATCTTTCCATTCAGCGCTCCCATTGGTGTTTTTACTAGCTTACAACTCTTCATTCCAAAGCGCACTAGTATTCCCTCAACATAATCAATTAGCATATTTCTTTGATTACATGTCGCCCTTGATTACAAGTCGCGGCAATAAATTGTCATTTGAATTACAAGTCGTCCTCGCTTATAAGCCGCGGCTAATATTCAAAGAAATTCGCAAAAATTATTCATTTACGCGGCATAAAAAAAAAATTATAAGAACCAAAACATGAAATTTATTCATTTACAACTCATACGAATAGCACAGTAAAAAATAATAATAAATTACGATTACAAATACAACCAATAATATTTTTTTTTTTTACATTTATGTTCAAAAGTAGCATTACCTAATCTAAATCAACACTATCCTCTTCATCTTCATCCATTTCCTCAGCTTCCTTTTCATTCATTTCTTCATCTTCTTCTAAGTCGTCATCACTTTCAATCTGATACTCCATTGATTCCATGTCCATCAAGTCGTGTCGAGCTTTTTCTGAAATGCCACCTAATTTTCTGCAATGTTTCTCGTTTGGGTTGCACATTGGTATACCACAAGCAGCAAATGATTTCACAATAATTTTCTTAAAAATTGATTTCTATGCCGCTTTTATCTAATCTATTAATTTCTGCTTGCTTGGAACTAGGGCTTCTAATCCTGGACCGTTTTTTGAATCTTGGGATTCGGGATTCAAAAAATCTCAATCCCGGGATTCTCGGGATTAGCGCAGACAAAAAAATGACGTAAAATCTGTTCAATTCAAAATATATTTAATGAAAATTTGTATTAATAATAATACATTACAATTACAAATGAAATGAAATAAAGGACACAAAAAAAATACTTTTCTAGTTATTTTGAAAATAAGACCGAAGAAAACATAAATTGTCTAAACTTACCACCAGTTAAACTGTTACGCAATTTAGTGCATATGATGCCAGCTGATGAAAAAGCTCGTTCCGATTCTATTACTCGTTGGAGGAATTGTTAGTAAAGCATTGTAAATTAATTTTAAGTGATATTCTCTTATTCCTTCTCCTTGAAATAATAACATTTCAGATTTGAGGGTTTGTTTTAATGTAGTGGATTGTTGAAGTTTAGAAGAAGGATGATTTAATTTCGACATTTCATCTATTTTTTTGTTTAGTTTCTCTTGAAATGTTTTAGTATCAGAATTATTATCCACATTTACAATTTCATTTTCTGAAATCTCACTTTTATTATCCTGATTGCTATTCTCTAACTTACAATTACCAAATTTCAGATTTCCAGTGTGTAAATACTGCAGAGTTACGCTTAAGTCAGTTTGTCTCTCACTTATTCGTACACTCAATGCATTTGCTAATTCTTGACTAATGACAGTTTTTTGTTTGATAAGTTTTTGCATACAAAATAACAAAGCAGCATCTGCAGTTAACAAATTTGAAGCCCTGCGGCAAAGTGTTCCAAGTTGAAACACGAGGATTCCTGCATTTTAACATTTTCTTAATGTTTATCTTCACGCAACCAATCTTCATAAAATTCACGAATCCTTGATTTAAAAAGTGCATTTCTTAAGACATCAGCTGGTTGAACTAATTTAGTGCAAGCCATTGCAATTTTACCATATTTTAACTCTTTTTTTCATTTCAGTCATCAAATGGCAAAATCCTAAAAATTGTCAATGCATTCATAAATAACTTAAATAAATTACCGTATTTCCTCTGGAGGCCCGCATTAATTAATGGTGAGTAAACATTGGTGTTTATATTATTCTTATGTTTGCACTAAAACTAATTTTGAGACACTAGTAAATTGCTCTCATTTTTTAATTATACCAATAGTTCCCTAAATTAATAATATTTATTGGTTTAGTTGATAATATCTGCAATACTTTTCGAGTATTTTCCCTTTACACGTAATTGCGGAAAAATTCTCAAAACAAATGTACGAACTTTATAAATAAAACTGATAAATATTATTTAATTTGAAGGAATATTGCGAAAATTTTAATTTAAATAACCAAAGAATTGTGAAAATAAATTTTACTGCACAACCTGAGGAAATGCAGTAGTTACTAATTAGCAAATGTTTAGTGAGGGACTTTAATTGTCAACTATAAACCAGTTTTTTTATGCAAAAAAAATTTGTTTATGCGCATACAATATGCATTAAAAACTCCCATTTTATTTAATAAAAACATAAAAAACACAAATTCTGTCATTTTAGGTTTGCCAATTACAAAAAGTTTATTTTTGGTGTTTTCATTACTTTAATTACAATGCAATTACATTAACATAATTAAATAACATTTTAAAACTTTAAAATAAAATAAAAATAAACCAACAATTTGAAATGTGGCTATCTCAACTTTGCGGCAACTTGTCAATCGGAATCGTAAAAACAAAATCATCAGGAAACAATTCAGCAGCGTGCCCATACATAAGTCTATACGACTGCTGAATCGTCACATCCGCAACCCCAGCCACCTCCCCAATCTCCACCCGACTCTTCTTATCCCCCGCCGCTTGACTCGCCATGTAAATCGCAGCCGCAGCCACCGAAACCGGACTCCTCCCGGCCACTATTTCCAACTCCACCGCCTTCTTTGCAATGCACGTCGCGGCGCGCTGTATCGCGTGCGACAAACCCAAATTGCCGCAAAACCTCGCCATAAAATCCCCGGTTGTGATCAACTCCACGCTCGTCTCCAGCGCCTTCAAAATCAACTTAAAGCAGCGTCCGATCACTTTTTTCGAACTCTTCGACACGGCGCAAATCTCCTTGAAGGTCCGCGGGACCCCTTCTTGACGGCACGCCAAATACAGACAAGAAGAGATTATGGCGTCGATGGCCCTTCCTCTGAGGGATTTTGTTTCGCGGACCTGTTTGAATAAATCATTCGCGCGGTCCACGATGGTCTGGGTCAAATTGATGCGGTCGGCCATGTTTTTAATTTCGCGGAACGCGTCGATTAGCACCTGGTTGGAGTGGCTGGTCGTTCGCCGGTTGTTGTATTTGGCGAAGCCGTCCTCGTTGAAACTGGCGGCGCCGGTGCCCGCGCCGATCATGGTGGACAGGTCGTTGCCGTCCAGCAACGGATTGGCGGACGCCCCGACGCGGTTCGGGTCGGCCCCGTTGGCGTTGTCGGAGCTGCTGAAGGTCCGCCATTCAGCGCCGACGTCGATGACTCTGTCGCCGATGACCAGGCCGCATTCGGAGCAGATTAAGTCGCCGGCGCGGTAGTCCTCGATGGTCGGCGCATCTGGATGGGTGGGACAGACGTTTTTCGATTGGTAGTCTGGGCGCGACATTTTGGTTTGGTTTGGTTCTGTGAATAGTGGTTTGGTGCTTAAATATGCAAACGAATACTGACCAATCACGTGGCCTGGACGTGGACACTCCGTTTAGTGGTGCACATTGCGCAGAAACGTTGCGCAGTTGTTCGCAAGTGTAGCCCAAACGTTTTAAAATTGGCGGGGAATATTTTTAATAAGAAATTGAAAAATGTTTGGTTTGAATTTTGGTAGCAGAATGTGAAATAATTTTGTGTTTATTTGGTTAAAATGGCGGATTTTCGGTTGGATTAATACCTTGTAGGGCCCCTAGGATTAGCACTGACCATAAAACGTACAAGGGGAGGGGGGTGGAGGAGGGGTCAAAATGGGGGTAGTTATCTGACCTTTTAAAATGTGGGATGTTGAACCGGTTTTTGATTTTTTGGGTAATTTTGTCAAAAACGGGAATTTTTTTAAAGTAATAATAAACTTTTTTGGATCTAAAAATAAACTTTTGATCTAAAAGTTTATTTTTAGTTCCAAATTTTATTATTAGGCCTAAAAATTAAATTTGGGAGTAAAAATTAACTTTTGCAGATTAAAAATAAAATTTAGGAAGTAAAATTAACGTGCAACAAACATGAATAAGTGCGAAAACCGAATTTCGCACTTCACGTTTCCGGACTAACGCGTTCGGATTAAGCGCGAAAACCAAATTTCGCGCTTTTTGTTTATTAGAGAAAAGACACTTTAATTATTCCCAACAAGAAAAACAATTACCGAAACAAAATACAATATACATTTTTTTTTAAATTTTGAAAATTTTACGTATTAAATTTTGTACACACTTGCTTCCCTGCAAAACATTCGACAAGCTATCTAATTTCCATTAACCGTCATTTAACACTAAAGTTAATTATTACCAGAACACTAAGTTCTCAAAAAAAATTTTGCGAAAATTTTCAACTAAACCAATAAATATAATTAATTTAGGGGTATATTGAAATCATTTAGAGATAGCAGCAATTCAGAGGTTTCTTAAAATTGATTTTAGTGCAGTATACCAATGTATTTACTAAAATTAATAATAATAATATTAACAATATTATTATTAATGTTATTATTATTAATATTATTATTATTATTAATATTTTTAATA
>JAQFXT010001456.1:0-17498 GCA_034683725.1 Strigamia crassipes | reverse complement strand
ACATATTCCGTTCAAAAATCTGCGTCAACTAACCTTATTTTATGGTAGAAGTGTTGAAGCACTCGAACAAGTCGTTATTGTCACCGAATTACAATTAGAAATGTTACTGACACAATGTCCGAATGTAGGAACCTTACAGATCAGTTTCTGTCGCTCATTTACCGACGAAGTACTATCTGAGGTTGTCGAATCAAATGCGCTTCAAAATCTTGAACATTTATCACTAGATTTCTGTAATTCAATCAGCGTAAATTCGATCATAAAACTGTTAGAAATCGAAAGTCATCTGAAACTATTAAAGTTAATGAACTGCGTTAATATTGACGATTCAGGATACAATGAAATTGTTGAGTATGTTGAAAGTAAAAACTTGGAGGTGCATGTTGAACATATACATGAATATGGATTTGAATATGACGAATATGATGGATACGATGACGAAAGTGAAGATGAAGATGATGACGAAAGTGAAGATGAAGATGGAGATGGATATGAAGAGTTAGATTCAGCTGACGACAAAGAAGATGAAGGCAACCTAGATTGATATGAAAAGGAAGATAAACATTTCTTAATTTATTGAGTTATTGGAAAGAATAAAACTATTACATATTATTTGATCTGCATGTGCATTTTGCAACAATGTTGTCTTTCTCTATAACACAAAATGATTACAATTACAATTACGTCTGTAGCCGAACACTGGTCTAAATTTTGTTATGATTCAGAAGCTTAAACACATCTAAACTGAAGCAACAAACGGCATTGCAGTGAAACCGCAACTAGGGGATTACTGTTGTCAACGTTTCGGTAACAACAATCTTGTTTTTTATAATAAAAAAATTTTTTTACACACCAAATCAATACAATTTTGAATAGGAATTACTTTCTTATTTCTAATTTATTTTCTTCATTCAAAGCAACACGGTCATATTGTGATATTATGACTTCTCACAGGAAATTTGCATCCAATCGACCTCTTTCAGACATCAGTGAAACAATTAGCACAACTCTACCAGGAAAATACTGTATCTTCTGGCATTATTTATCTTTTGGTTTTTGAAACTAAACTGGGCATGAATGGATTTGCAATGCTTAGAAATACAAGGTTTTCCCACATTGGACACGGAAACAACCACATCATCCAAAACCTATAACATGCATTACAAAATCTGTTGGTCAACAATTTGGTTCTGTATGCTTTGCATTCACACTTCAAAGAAAAGGAAAGACCATATTGGATATTGGTTGTGGTCTTTATTCAGATATTGGTTATCTAGGGGTTAGTTTCCAGTGCAAATTGAATGTCTTGTTCTTTGTGTCCACTTTTTTTCTTTCTGGATATCCCTTTGAGAGATGTCATGAATAAGACATTGTGGTCTGAAAATGTAACTTTGTTTACCACTAACCATGATGTCAATTTCAATGAAGATGTTTTAAAGACACTAGACTGCATGGTTGGCTGAGGTAAACTAGGAAAGTCTCTTATTTGTGAAACTTTTTTAAACAACATCATGAATCGCCATTAATTTTTATTTTTGTCAAAAAATGTTAACCCTATCTGACAATCTGACATACTGCAAAAGTGTTCAAGCAAGTGTTTCGTATCTTTATTAATTTTTTTAGGCAGGCTGAAGAAATAAACAAAATTCTCGCATTTTTTGCGTCATTAACAATAGCCAATCAAGAGTAGTCGACCCAACGGGTCCTATAGCGAAAAAACTTTCTAGCTGAAGTACGATGCTCGCGTTAGCCTTCAGGCTTAAGGATTCTTTCTATTTGTAACAGGAAATTGTGATTTTGCAAGTTGGGATCCCGTAGTGATTCCTAATGGTTTATAAAATGGAAGTCGCTAGTTGTTTGTTCGCTTTTGATTTTGATTTCCTTCATCTAGAGCCGAGTCATTGAATTAGAAATTAATTGTAGGTTTGAATAGTTTATATTTGCTAAGATTTAACTGCATGTTTTTTATTTGCAACGATTATTTCTTTGAACGCCTGTGTGTTCAGTGGAGTGAAAAATTCCAATTTCTTTGGTCAGTTGATAAAATTTTATCCATTTAAAAACAACATTTCTAGTGTGGACTTAGTATTGTAAGACTGCATTCCAACATGATTGCGGCATTTACATGTCATGATATTGTAAGCACCGCATTTCTCTCACGAATGTGGCATTTTCATTTTTCTATTGTAACACCGCATTCCCTCTTGAGTGTAGCATTTACGCTTCCTTCTGAATACCTCTGAGTTGTAGTTATTCCATTGAGCATTTTAGAGTTGTTGTGATGTCCTTCTATTTCTTGTAAATGGCTGTGCAAGCTTATTTTCCCCAAATGTGCATCAAAGAATTTTTTTGTTTGTATTTAATGGTAGTTTGTAGCCATGTAGTATTTTTGTTTTACGGAATTCATTAATCCAATTTCAAATACGATGTGTTGCATTAGCGATATTGAGGAGGAAGCTGTTGGTCAACTGTTAGTTTAGATTTTCAGATAATTATTTTTAAAAATCTGGAGATCTTGATAACAGCTTTTTAATGTCACTAATTTTTGTGATGAGAAAATGTTTTTGAGCTGTGTAAGCTTTTGTATAAGGAAAATAATGAGAAATAGTTATAAATATTTTTGTGATAATGAAATATAATTTCAAAAATATTTTATCACAGAAATTAATTGTCATGTCACAACTCTACTTCACGCAATTTGCTCAAAAACTCTCTTGTGTCTGTTTGAGTAACTGATTTACAGCACTGATAGAATTTGTTGCTTGGACACAAGTTATTAAAAGGGAAAGGGAAAAGGGAGTGTTATTCTCAACATTGAGTATGATTAATTGAATTTGTGATTGTTTGGTCACGGTTGCCACGTGGTCAAGGGGACGGCCACGTGTCACTGCAAGGTAATCTCATTTTTGGAGTAAATCCTTATTGGATACTCCATATTTCATTGTAAACTTTTTGACGAAGTGATTCCATTTGTTGAACTGTTTGAAATAGAACCAAGTGGCGGCTCTATCAACTAGCGCTTTTGGAACTAGTTTGATTAATGCTCCTTGAGCAGTAACGCCATGTAATCTAGCCAATTTTAGAATTTCTTCTAAAAAGGTAGATCCTACCTGCCATTCTCCATTGAAAATAGCAGGGGTAGTTCTATCTCATCGAATTGTCCACTCGTTAGCCATTACATGAGTCCAATTTGGTGACGTGAATTTTGCAATCTTTTTCTGAAGCGCTATTTCAGTAGCGTCAGAAATTGCATCCAAACGGGGAATCGAATCTCTCTGAAGAAAGAGACGATTGATTTCCTCTTTTGTGTAGAACCCTTGACCAGAATGTTCCCCCCTGGAGTAATTATGATTATGAGAGCTAGACAACGTATCTGATTCTTGTTCAGAATTACTACCGGAATGATAAGGAGGTGGATCAAGTGGTTCATCATCGTCGTTGTCTTCCCTTTCCTGGCAGTCCTCTACCAGGTGAACCTTCTCTAGGTGGTCCTCCACCAGGTGAATGTCCATTAGGTGAACATCCTTGGGAGGATTATGCTGTTCCCCATGGTGTCCTTTTTTCCAAAAGTCACCATTTGGTTTGGAATTATTGGACGAGTGAGAATCTTTTTGTCGATTCTTTCGATCCAATAACCCCAATAAATTGTCTCAGCTATCGCAAAAATGGGTTGCTTTTCGTGAAGCTTTTCATGATGGTCGTTCGGACGATTGCGATTGGTGGTACTTAGATTCTGATTTGCATTTACACTTAATTCGATGTTTTTTCTTGGACTCTTCGCTGCTTGATTGTTTTGATCAATCTTCTTTTTTTGTGTCAGTTGATTCTAGGGGAATAACTGGTACGTGTTTTGTATTAGATACAGGTATGAATGTAATTGGCTTAACTAAACTCAATTCTTCAACTTGGTCGAGGCTTTCAGCAAGCTTTTCCTCTGTATCCAATAAGGTTGCACAAAGCATTTCAGTTTCTTTAGTTTGTAATTTGAAATTTGCTTTGAGCATTTTTTCTTTGTTTGTCGGAGTTTTGGTTTGTTGGCCAAAACTCAGAACTAATTGTTGTTGGGCAATGAATACTTCATTTTCCCTTTGAGCTAAGCGGGTTTCACGAGCTTGTTGTTGTTTAGCTCGCTTGTCCAAATTGATAGCCATTTGATAAAGCTTTTGACGTTGTTTGTCAGCTGCTTCATTGGCTATTTTCAAATTGGTGTTGGTTTGAGCTAACTCTGCATTAGCTAGTTCAAGTTTGATTTTTGCTTTTTCAAGCTTTCTAACGCTTTCTGATATCTCATTAGCGTCTTGCGAGTAGAAGCTTAACTTTACATCCATCGCGGAGAGTCTGAGTTCGTTACTAGCTCTATCCTGCTGCTATTCAGCTTTCTGTTGAGCTAATTCTTTTTTAAGTTGGTTGTTTTCTATTTGGAGCATGTTAACTTCGGCTTTGAGCTCCTCAAAATTGCGTTGGCTATGTTTTTTAACCATCGCTTGATGAATTTGCTCCACAGTGGCACAGGATATTCTGAGGAACATGGCGGAACGGCAGAGCATCCGGATTTTTGGAAAACCCGGAATCGCAAAACGTGCGCCATTCTGAGGAACGGCGGAACTTGGCGGAACATGGCGAAATAACGATAACCCAAGATTTGAATATGCGATAAAACGAAATTTTGTTTTAATTTAATATTTTTAGATAAAAAAAATAGATAAACTGAAATGAAACAATTTTTTGATAATGAAATAAATAAATAAAAGAAAATTATAAAATGTTGTTTAATTATTTTTATTAATACTTTAAGACAATTAAAAAAAAGTCCAAAAGTCTAAATATAGTGGCCGAATAACCGAAAAAGCGGCATAAGAACAAAAAAAATATGGCGGAACGCCCAAACACCTAAACAACATGGCGGAACGCCTGAATAAATTGGTGGAACGCCTAAAAAACATGGCGGAACGCCTAAGAAATCAGCGGGACGCCCTAAAAATGTGGCGGAACGCCTGAATAAATTAGCGAAACGCCCTAAAAATGTGGCAGAACGCCTGAATAAATTGGCGGAACGCCCTAAAAATATGGCGGACCGCCTAAAAAATATGGCGGAACGCCTAAACAATATGGCGTAACGCCCAAAAAATCGGTGGAACGCCTAAAAGTATGGCGGAACGCCTAACAAATGTGGCGGAACGCCTGAATAAATCGGCGGAACGCTCTAAAAATATGGCAGAACGCCTAAAAAATGCATAAAAAAAATGCCAAAAAAAAGCGGCAAAACATAAAATTTATGGTGGCAAATTTGGCGGGATTAACAAAAGGAGGCCGCCTGTATTTCGGTCCCTATGAATCGTTACAGGAAAAGTTAAATTAGCAATGGCATACTGAATGTTTTGAAGCACTGCCTCAATTTTTTAATTTTTGTCCAAAGCAACGGCAGCAACTTTAAATTTTCGAGCATATTCATCTTCGTTTCTTCTTCGTTCGTCCTCTCTTCTCTGTTTGTACTCTCTTCTCCGTTCGTCCTCTCTTTCCCGTTCGTCCTCTTTTCTCCGATCTCCGTTCCTTCTCCGTTCGTCGTCTTTTCTTCGTTCGTTCTCTCTTCTCCATTCGTCCTCTCTTCCCCGATCTTTGTCTCGTTTGCTTCTATCTTAGTCTCTTCGTTTTTCTGCCTCCTTCCTCATTTCCTTTTTTATTTCTTCGCGTTCCGCCATGTTTTTTAGGCGTTCCGCCATATTTCTCGCCCATTTTGCGATTCCGGGTTTTCCAAAAATCCGGATGTTCCGCCGTTCTGCCATGTTCCTCAGAATATCCTGTGCCTCCACAGTCATGTCGCTAGTAACGTCTATCCCACCTTGTCTAGCTTGGGCATGCAGAGCGTTCATCAAGGTCATTCTTGGTAGAGGTGGAAAAAAAAACATTAAAACATTACAATTGAATGAGAATAAAATAATTGTAATTACTTTAAACGCTATATGATTTTGCAGACAATTCAGACGACAGTTTGGGCAGTTTACTTCAAATTTTTCTTGTCGGTCAGTGTAGTAATACTGAAACTTTGTTGTAGCACAATATAATTTTTGCATTTAGAACACCAGAAAAAATATTAAATGAATTAAATAAATAAAAATATAAATTATATAAATTTACCAAACAGGAATTCCAAGTCTGATTGATGGATCTTTGTAGGTAGATTTTTGTATATCGTCTTGGATGAGGGCCAAGAATAAGAGTTATTGTTTGCATTGGCCCTATTTATACTAAAAAAAAGTTCAGGTATTTAAATTAGATAATGCAAATTTTAGATTTTGCTAAGATATGAAGCAAAATATTAATTGTATGAATAACAAATAAATGATGTTATTTATGGCTTGTCCAATATTTAGTACCAAAATCAGTACTTTAAAGTAAGTCGCCAGGTGGCGCCCCCTTAATTCGGGTTTCCAGCCACCTGGCCAACCAGTCCAATTTTGTTACGAAGACTAATTGACACTAAAAATATGTTGTTAGACATACAAAAGAGAAACATAAATGGTCATAAAATTCTTTATTTCTGAATTTTGTTATTTGCTTATTTAACATTTATTTGAATTCAGAGATTATCCATAAGAATTTGCTGGAACTTCTAGTAAAAACACAATTATTTATTTGGAATAACAGATACTCTGTTACAGTGTGAAGATAGACATGGGTAGGAAAGTAACATTATTTATTTGTTATTTATACAATTAATATTTTGGTTCATATCTTAGCAAAATCTACAATTGTATAACATCAACAAAAAATTGATGTTATTTATGGCATTTTGTAGCCACTTAAAACAGATTTAGCGATTTCCTCTGATAAACCCATCAATGGGTTTATTGTAATGTTTATAGAAGACTTTAGCTGTCGATCAGTCAGCTGTTTTAAAAATACACCTAGGCTTACTCCTCTTGCGAAGGCAAAGGATGTGGCTGCTGCTCGCATGGAATGAGCTTTGAAGACAAACGTGTCAATGCCGGAATTGGCGAGGACCGTCTTGATCCACCTTGCAATGGTAGTCGTATTGACTGGGCCATAGGGTCTAGAGGATGCCAAGAAAAAAGCCGTGTTTATGCCCCTGTAGTGGGCTGAAAATTGTGAATAGAAGCATATCGCTTTGACCGGCAAAGGGATTTACCTGAAAATTCTTTTAATAAGAAGAAGTTTAAAGATCTGGACTTGCGGGATGAGAGAAGAGAGATTGAACACGAATTCTCATAGAAAATAACGTTAGATGCGAGAAGGGCTATATTAGAGGGTCTGCTAGCGAGGCACAGAGACAGAATTCCTACGGTTTTCACGTTAACCAGCAGTTTAGGAGATCGTAAGATTAAGACGACATTGTTTAAGTACAACAAGACTGGACCAACATGCTGAATATGCGAATACTTGGATTTTGTGGGTTTTTTATTGGAAATAGCTTTCATTACTCTTCGAACAAGAGGGTGAGTACTGAGTGGTTCGGACCCGTTATCGCAAATTGTTTGGGATATTGTTGATGTATACTCGTTTATGGATGAATAGGCTAATTCTAAAACATTGTGCCCCAAAAAAATTTGTTAAATCTTCTGGAGAGGGATGAAAAGGCTCCAAATTTTCTTCTTGTGCCCAATAGCACCATCGGAGCCAGGATTTCTCGTAAACACGCCTTGAGGATTCCTTCCAATGAGGTCTCCAGGAGAAACGAGGGGAAAAGCATAAGGAATTCCTTGACCCCACTCTTGTATTAGAGTGTTAAAAGCCTGGGCGGATGAGTTCGGTCTCCAGCTAAAATATGGTTTAATTTGGTGATTACTAATGGATGCAAAAACTTCGATACTAAAAGGTCCCCATTCTGCGCTGATAGCTTTAAAAATAGATGTATTTAACCTCCAGTCTCCTGAATCAAAGATTTCACGTCTAAGTGCTGCATCAGCTAAGCAGTTTTCTGTCCCTGAAATGTGTTCAGCAATGACAGTGGTGTTTCTTTTCATTGCCCATGATCAAAGGTCTTGCGTCACTGCTGTCAGTTCAGGCGAGCATGGGCTTTCCAAATTATTGATTGTCGCAATGGCAGATGTATTGTCCATTTTAATCTTAACAATGGAGTCGGTTTCTTCACGTGCCAGCACCTTCAAACTCCAGAAAACTGTGACCAACTCTAAGACATTAATATGTTTTTTGAGGTACATGCCTGACCAAACGCACTCAATACTAATGGGTTTAGCGACTGTCCCCCATCCTTTAAGGGATGCGTCTGTTTCTAATGTAACAGAGTGTGGTTTCGGGAGCAGTGACCTTTCGTTGCACAAATCCAAGATGTGCAGCCACTATTTTAATTCGCTTCTAGATTCTGAGTTGAGAAAACAATGTGATTCATATGAACCTTTTCAAAGAAAAATAGTTTTAAGTTGTTGTAAACCCCTGTAATGTAACGGGGCAGAGGAAATTGCTAGAGTAGTGGTATTTAATTTACCTATAATTGAAGCCAATTGCCTAACCGAGAGCTTGGGCTCTATATGGGCCTGTTTAATTGAGGCCTGAATACTCTTGGTCCTATCAGTGCGTAGGGATATTGACAGCTTTTCAGTATATGAGAGTTAAGAATCTTGGTTAAAACCTCGGATTACACATTTCCGGTTTGTGTTCGTTCATTTTCGGGGTTCTGCATGGCCTGGCGTTTTGGTGGAGGTTGCTTCTCCGTCGATGCCTGGTCTGCTGGCCTCGTCACTCGTTTTGGGGCGGGTGCGAATGGTATTCGCATCCATCCCCCTCTTGCTGAAACGTCATCAACCGCTCCTGTCGGCTGAGTACGGCGTGACCATAGCTGGACCGCCATCCAGCCGACTAGACGGTTTTTGAAGTTGTGGTTGCTGCCCCTTGGCAGCATGTACTGCCGAAACCATTTTTGCATCGTATTTCGACCTTGCACACAACCACGGGCAAGGCAATTTGGATATGGGAACTCCGTGTTGTCGTAGGAGAAGAAAGTTCTCCTCCCACCGCACACTGGACATATAACCCAGACATCGTTATTGATGTTTCCATTTTCACCATTGTTATTGCTCGCTTCATTGCCGTTATTTGCAATTATGATTTCGATTTGTTGCAAAACAGCACATGGTTTTTAGAAAACTAGGAGCTAGTTGATTTTGAATCTAATCGATGGTCAAGAACCTCAAGAAGTGAATGTTGTGATTTTGGGTGATTCTTTTATATGGTTTAATAAAGTTTCTACTAGGTCAGCCCCTTTAAACCAATTAATGTTGTTGATTCTTAATCTCTCTTGGTCTCGTTGTGGTCACGTGACCGGCGTAATTGATTCGTGACCTCATTTGATTGGAAGTGGTCAGTGGCTATTTTGAAAAAATTTCTTTTTGCCAACATTTCTCATAATTTGCATGATCGGCGATAAACAAGTGTTTTGTTTGTTTAAACCATGGTTGCTAATGGCGGTGTTTGGATTTGCACCGTTTTAAGAACTATTTGCGGTGGTTTAAATTTTGATTTGTGTTTGCAAATGTTGTAACGGTTTTTGGTAATTTATTCTAGATTTCATTATTATGGTTGTTTGATTCCAACCATGTGATAATTAGCGATAGTTGTTGGTCTAATCGTTGTTGTTGTGCCATTTGCGGGCAGATATTGCTTCAATCCTAGCCTCAAAAATGAACAATGCAGTTAGTGGTGCCAGGGTGTGTTTCTTCGTGCAACTTCTCTGATGTCGTTAATTTGTCATCAAGTTGTGATGGGGCATTCGGACATTGTTGACCTGGGAAGGATCAAGCAGTGCTGGATGCTGATCACAAATAGAAAGAACTGACTAGAACATGTTTTATATTGGTTATTTGGTCTTTATTGAACAGTGTGTCTAGGGGTTGGTTCCAGACCGTGCCTTCCAGCTTGGGGCATGTTTCCATTTCCCAAGCTATGTCAACCAGCAACCACAAGGTTACTAGACCACGTGGGCGCTGAAGACTGTCACCTTTTGGGTGTCTGGGCGTTACCCGGACTTCTCTGACCGTTTCAGGTCAAGTCATTGCTTGTTAGAGAGGACATGGTAGGCAACTCGACCCACCACGCTGCCAGTCCGCAACAGACTGCCCTTCTGGGGTCCTGTGGACCCCGTCAACGCTACTTCCTGTTCTGCCGTGTGGCCAGTGGTCAATTGACCATTTCCGGCCTGCAACGCCCCCTATTGGTAGGTGTTGCCCAGGGCGGCCATCGCTGTTAGTGTCCGCAAGGCAGTCACAAAGTGGGTGCATTGCAAAGTCCGAATGGCATCCATTTAAATTGGAACGTCCCCTCTGGTGCAGCAAAAGCAGTTTTTGGACGATCTGAGGGTTTCACCATTATCTGGTAATACCCCTTGGTCAAATCCAACGTTGAAAAAAACTTTTTTCTTCCTAGGCACGCCAAAATCATGTTGATGGATGGCATTTGATAAACATTCTTAACTGTAATTTTATTAAGTGCTCTGAAGTTTGTAGGTGCCTTCTTTTTTAGGTACAATTACAGATGGGTTTATGTAATTGCTTTCGCAACTTTCAGCATATCCTGCTTTTAATAAAACCTCAACCAAGTCATGCAGAAGTACTGCTTTTGCTGAGTTGATCGGTCTTTCTTTACATTTTATTGCTGGGGCATCCCCTGTTGGAATTCTATGCTCCAATGTGGGATAACATCCAGCTTTTTCACTAAAAATGTGTTTGTATCTATGTATTCATAAATGTAACTAATTTTTTTGTGTCGTTGAAAGTTTACAATTACCAAGTAGTTTTTCTTACAATGTTTTTTCTACAGGTGCAACATCAGGTTTTTCATCTAAACCTAAATGCTCCTCCCATTTCTCAATGATGGCTTCTGCCATTTCTAACATTGTTGTTCTCTACCGAATGCAAATTTTTCCATAAGCAAATCGATGTGGAACCACTCATTCGTTGGTAAACTAATTACAATTCCGTTTTGTTTAATCCAGGAACATCCTAGTAAAATAAAACAAGATGATGTAGGTAGGATTGGAAACTTAATTATTTGTTCACCGCTTCTCCATTTCATAGGCAGTGTTATTTGCCCTATGGGAGAAACTATTCTGTCTTCTGTCATGATTTTTCTATTTTCTAAAAATGGCTTAATCATTGATGTGAGATCTAATTTCCTCACCACGTCACCACTGATGTATGGTGCTGAGGCACCACAATCTAGTAATGCTTTGGTGTGTTTATCCTTTAGCTGTACTTTAATGTAAGGCAATGTAGTAGATGTACTTCTCATAACCACTGCAATGGCATCCAATTTTTAGTTGGCTAAATAGATTTGGTTCTGATGTTGGGACTTTATTAAATAATTCGTCCATCAGATCCCCTTCTATTGGCACTACAAACGAGGCTTGTTCATTGCAGTTGTCAACAATTATTTTGTGGTTGTGGACTGCGTCGATTCGTTTCTTTCTTCTGCCTCTGCTGTTAACAGGGCTAACCTTGCCTGGTTTGCCTTTTTTTATGTTCTTTTAGAGGGCAATCTCTTGCGAAATGTTGCTTTCCCCCCCTTGCATGAAAAACATTCCCCTGATCTTGGCACTTTAGCATAAATCGAAAGGATATTGCTTGGAGCCACGATGGTTTTTGCAGTTGTCTTCTGCGGTAGAGATTTTTTAATTTCATTCCTTGTAAAATATTTGTTCACCAGTGGTGCTTTTACTGCTGTGCTACAGTTGTTGGTATCACTAGTGTACTGATTGTTGCTGGTTGTTGAGTGTTTTTACCACTAATCAACTTTGCCCTTCTATCAGTCTCTCTGGCTAGTCCCTCAATCATCGCACAGACATTTTTTAGTCCTGACCACGAGTGATCAAAAATTAAAAGTTTTTCTGCACATTGTCTGGTTTGTTCAGTCATTGCCATTAATGCTTTCATCATTTTTTTCTTCATTTGGTAATGGCACATGGAGTTGCACGAACAGTTCTTCTAATGACGCAGTTAGTTGAATGGGTGACATTCCTTCAGTTTGCATTATTTTGTCTGCTGCTGCTAATAATTCTGGGTCTGTTGGTGCGAATCAACTCAAAAATTAAAACTTGAAGTCATTCCAATTTCTAAATGTGGCTTGTGTCAACCAATCTGCCGCTTCTCCCTTCAGGAATGCGTTCAGATGGTTTGTCGCCACATAATTTCAATGTACTTAGACGAACTACAGTACCCTTCTGTGAATGTTCGGTTATTGTCAACACGTGGTTAAGGGGATGGCCACGTGGAGCTGGACGCAACACACACTATATTTTAATGAAAAGACACACAAAGACGCACTATTTAAATGTAATTGCTTTTATTTAAGTATGTGGTGTCTAGGGGCCAGTGAACCTAAGGGTGGCTTCCTTGCAGGGAGTTCCTCAACTCCTTCCCTGTTCCCTGACCGCTGGTCACGCCGTCGTGGACCGCGTGACCAGCGAGTTCTTTGTTAGATTTGCTGTGCGCCGTGTGCTACATGCACATGACGCTAATTGGAACGGACGCTCAGGTCCATGCGGCCCGCATGACCAAAAGCGATCGTGCATCGATGGGGTCGCCTTTTCCCATGGGAGACAGCCCAGAGGACTGTCGCTGGCCATGGCACAAGAACAACTGGCCCTTCTGGCCACTGGCGACCCCGTGCACGTCACTTCCGGTTTCGGCCGGTCCCCCATTGGTCATAACGGGTCGCAGCTCCACCTAACGTTAGAGAGCTGCAACGGGGGTCGCCTGGCGGTCACACTTCTAAGTCCTATTAAGAACTTTCGGCCCTTAGCTCGTTTGCTGTTGAATGGTTCTAAGCTAACACCTTGAACCGTTCTAGCCAGCTGTGATCTAGCTATTGTTTTTCCACTGTCACTGTCCCTTCTTTGTGTGGGTCAACTATCGAGGTTGATCCCTGTTGTCCTCAACCGAAAAACCCCACCACTGAGAAAATCATCAAAAATGCCATGATAGTATTAAGATGCATTTAAAATTTATTTTCTTTACATTTTTTTAATACTGTTTTTGGTTATTGTATAAACAGCACAACAGAAAGCAAATAACACACCTAACTGTGAACTGGTGTGAGGCAATTACGTTTTTGGGCCTGTTTGTAGTTTAGTTATTTCGTCTTGGTTATTCGAGTAAATCACATTTATATATTTACATAACATGATGTATGAAACTGGAATGTACCGTACATCACGTCAAAGCGTTATAACATTATGTGACGTGACATAACAGTATGCAACGGACTATAACGTACCACATAACGTTTTAACGTAATGTAGAAGTTATATATGTAACACAAAAGTTACTTACGTAATGTAAACGTTTGTTTATTTTTTTTAGGTTTAAAAATTGTGAGTGTTCGGCTATGGTCACCACGTGGTCAAGGGGACGGTCACGTGGTGCTGGACGCAACACACTTTAATAATGAAAAGACAACACAAAGACGCATTATTTAAATGAAGATATCTCTTTATTGTAATGGTAGTGTCTAGAGGCCAGTGCACCTCAGTGTGATCTTCTGTGCAAGGAGTTCCTCTACTCCTTCCCTATTCCCTGACCGCTGGTCACGCCGTCGTGGATTGCGTGGCCAGCGAGAACTTGGGTGTTTTGCTTGCGTGCCTGTGTGCTACGTGCACATGGCGCTAGACGGAACGGATGCTCAGGTCCATGCGGTCCGCAGAGCGGACACGCACGACCAGAAGCGGTCATGCATCGTCGGGGTTGCTTTCGGGCATGGGAGATAGTGTAGAGGACTATTGCTGGCCATGTCGGAGAACAGACTGCTCCTCAGGCGCTCTGGCGACCCCGTGCACGCCACTTCCGGTCTGGCCGGGCCCTCATTGGTCACGAATGGGTCGCAGCTCCACCTGACATTAGGGGGTTGCGACGAGGGTCGCAAAATTATTAATGGATTATTCCACTACACTACAGGGTACCCAACTGGGTACACCGTGGTGTAGTAGTACCCAGCTTTTTGTCACGACCTATTCGAATTTTCACCTAACTTACGAATTCCATCATTTAAGCTTATTTCTATTGATTTAATCTTAATATTAAAAAATATATGAAAATTTTAAAATTTTAAATTCTTTGCAAGTTATTGAAAAAACATAAAAGTAGAAACTGCAATGAAAAGAGTTCACTTTTTTTAATCTATAAAAAAATCAAAACCAATGTAAATTTTGTATTACTCATCACAATTGGCCGTAGTCAGTGGTTGACTTTAGAGGGGCTGTACATACAGCCCCTGCATGGGAAATGCACTCTATTAGCACTAACTCCTAGACAACCTGAAATAAAGCCATTTATTAAACTAGTGCTGTCTTTGTGTATAATTTCTTATAGTGTGTGTTGTGTCCAGCGTCCCCTGGCTCTCCCCTGGTCAGGATACGATGCCCAAACACTCACAGTGGTTGTAATTAAAGTAACTGTACGTAAACATGTTTTTTTTGCTTTGCATCCAAACTTACCTGTCTCCAACCACCACACATTTTATTGCTTGCATAGTGTTAGTGTGAGTGTCACCGATTGTAACATGAGCTGATGGGTGTCCACCCCAAGAACTCAATTTTTTAATTATTTATGTATTATTGTGACGCTGCATCGTCAGCGCCACCTAGTGTTCATGAATAAATAATCAGTCCAATTTCTATATTTCTACCACGCGGTCCAGTTTCCAGTTCTTCCTACAAACAAGAATCTAACATTAGAATACTCTAATTGGCGACGAGGGATGTGGATTGATCGAATCCACCAGAGTAACTAAAACTTTTTTTTTTGTGTTTGTGCAACTCGGACGCGAACCAAGCGGTACAGCCTTTAGCGCCCGACAAGTCGTCAACACCTGGCTAGAAAATTCCAAACGAGACAGCGGCGACGCCCGCCTTGGAAGCGCTCCTGCAGAAACACAGCAACGTGTTCAGAAAGGAAGTTTAGGAAATTTAATATGTCAAGTGTCCACATTGCGATAATTAAAAAAACATTTCACCAAATTATATGAAAGCATACCCCGTTCCTCTAGCCATCAAACCACGTATTGAAAGGAATTGCAGCGTCTAGTCGCACTCGGAATAATCACGCCGGTAGCACAGTCCTCGTGGGCCACGCCTATTTTACATGTGTTGAAGACAGACAGTACGATTAAATTAGCCGATTGCTACAACCGGACCGTCAATTAGTCTGACAAATCGAGTTTAATCACATAAAAATTTGGTCCCACAAGTGCTAATGCTGTATGGATCCCTTCCATTTTGAAGTGATTAAAATTAATGAATCCATTAAGGGGTTTCAGATTTAAATTAGGTCTAAAACCTCCATCCTTTGTAAGGGCTAACAATAAAAAACTAACAATTTGTCCTTGCACCAGTGTTACCGGATAAGCAGCACCCTTCGCCACCATTTTGGTAACCTTATCATTGATAAAGCCAGCAGCTTCAGTGCTAAACACTGGGTATGAACAGGATTTTTGGATTGGTTCACATTGGAATTCTAGGCGGTAATCTTTTATGGTTTCCAAAATCCAATTATCGGAAGTGATGGACATATTTGCCAATCATTTATTTGAACGCAACAAAGGAGGAAAAAAAATATTTTTTTAAATTAATGATGTTTCTAAACTTATGCTTTCCACTAGTATGTCTCTTTCCTTTCGATGTGTAAATTTTTTTTGGCAATAGTTTGAAGTATGTGGCAGCGGGGTAGCCGGCGCGCAATTCCTCCTGTTGTGATCCGACTTTATTTACTCGTGGCACTTACGTGTGGTATTAAATAAATTAAATTAAATTAATTTGAGTAAAGAATATATTTTTTTATTGCGAGTGTACAAATATATTCTAAATTGTTTTCTTTGTGGTCTCGGATCCGTTTCGATGCGGATATGATGGGATGCTAACCTGGTCAGGGTTAGGCTTATTCTCAATGGTCTGTTTTCTTATTTGTCTAGTGGGATTTTGCAATATGATCGAAATCAATTGATTTACAGTGGCTGGAAACCGACTCCAAATAACTGGTTAGGTTTCCAACGCTGTCTGTGCGTGTTGGGTTAAGATTAGACTCGTGCAGCAATTGTTCCACAATAGCCACAACACTCACAGTGCTCTTTATTTCTAGTTTGCCTATACACTAAATTGAGCGATCCGGAGTGACGCAGAAATTGAACGATAGATCGTTCACACGAGCTGCTGGCTTTACAGCTCCTAGAGCCACGAATAGCCGGGTCTCTATCCTTCAAACAAATCACACAGATTCAGATCTGCACGTGCAATCACGTGGCGCGAGCTACTTTGCAGTCAACGCAATCGCATACGCAGGCAGTGTATATGCGAAAGCTCAGTGTTTGCTTTGTAATTGATGTAAAAACGAATCTGTACACGCGTGTATTATGAAGGGTTCGAAAAGACTCGATTCTCCGCTTCTATAGCCTAAGTTTGTCCGATCGATCGTCCGCAACAAAGTACTACCGTAGACTATTGTCTAGTTACACGGTACGGCCAGGGTACCGTAAGGCGCCTGATTTCAATCCAGTTCGCTGGATATAGTCGTGTATTCGACTATCTTTTGTTCGAATAGTCATTCGGCTGTGGATGCTACCACATTCGGATGATATTCGGAGATTGATGCTTACTAATATCGATGAACATCTGTCCTCGGTCAATCCGTTGTCCTGGTGGAATCGTACGAACTGATCGGTTGAGGAAGTTGATGTTGTAGTATCGAATGTAATAGGGTAAGTCCTTAACTTCCTGTTGTTGCCCTTTATATAAGGCTAGTCACGTGATCTCTCAGGAGTTTGCATATCTTCCCCTGATTGATGGATCTGAGTTAGGTGACCCTTAATCCCTATCTTTCTCTACTTTCCCTTGAGTTGGAATGTAACTAGAAGGGGAGATAAGGGGATTACTGAAGGGTAAACCTTACACTAAATATTTTTACTATTATTTTATTTATAATAAAACACACAAGTATTCCATATGAAATAAGAAACACTATTTATTTATATTATATTTACATAAATGATAGCCACAGTATATTTTTAAGTTATTTGTGTATAACCCCGAAGAAAGTGCTCTAGGGTTACAACACTCTATGAGTTGGAAGATGGAATGCCAGATTTATTTAGGATCAGAACTTGTGTGCAAGCACTTTATAGTGCTCTTTATAACCACATTGGAAATGGTCCTAAATTATCAATTGTTTTAAATTTAATATCACACAGCATTTGTGAAACTACTTACAGCAATCTAAACACATTATCTGTTTATCTAGGGGAGTCCGACAATTAGAATCTGCACGTCAGAGATTCAAATCTTTCAAAGTATTTTTTTGGGTTAGGTTTGGAATTCGAAAGATTCACATACTGTAGATTCGGATAGACTTGGAATAGATTCAGATGGGATTAAAATGGTTCAGTTGGGATTCAAAGGATTCATAAATATTGTGACGATGTCGACCTGGGTTGGGCTATTTCTTTAGAAATACCGCTTCAGGGGGTTTTGTTCACAAGACCAA
>JAQFXT010001455.1:0-17501 GCA_034683725.1 Strigamia crassipes | reverse complement strand
TTGTGCATGTGTAACAATGATGTAATGGCTGCGGACAGGTCAATAGCCAATGGGAGTTTGTCATAAGTTTTGTGAAATAGACTACACACAGAGCTTTTTTAGATTAACGGCTGTTTACGCCACATGGCTAACCAAACCTGGCCTAACCTTACCTAACCTTGCTTATACGTAGATCTCATCTCCCATTTCCGGGAGTTGAGACTGGTATCATTTGACTCAGCTCCTCGAGCTCTATCTGTAAACTAATTTTCGTCATTATCGAAAATGGCCGCTAAAGTTCAGCCGACTACACTTCTAAAGAATCTCATTATTAACCGTGACATTAAATTTGTGTCTTTAGATCTTGGTAAACATCCAATTTCTCTTCGTTTAACTGACATTCCATTTCATGAATGTCAAACTGAACCAAATCACGTGGATTTACACTGAACCATCGATGTCATATGGCAAGTTTGACACGCCAATAATGAGTTATGTTCACATAACTCAGAAACCACCCAATCAAACATGACATATCATGGTTAATAATCTCTGATGGTACAGAGAAAAAGAGAAAAAAACACTTTTCTACATCTTTGCAAAGTGGTTTCCATAGCAACAGACTAAACTAACTATCCTCAAACACCATAGATAAATCCCACTTTAATAATAACCAAAAGTGCCACTGTAGTTGTAATACACACTAATCTATAGCTTAGTTTAGTGGTACACAAGACTTTTTTCTCAACACTAATTGGATTATTACAAAAGAAAAAAAAAAATGGGAAAAGACATCAATTTCACTGCCTTGAGCTGCCTGAAAAACAAAATGGAGCCATGGGTATATTTACATGAGTGCCACTTCTTATTCCTTTTGTGAGTTACAAATGACCCATTGGTGTGTTGTTGTTGTTGTTGATGTCTCTTTCTATTTGCCCATTTTATTCCCACTCTCACAATGAGGAGTCATCACTCTGGTGTAATGAGATTTAAAGGCATTGCTGCAATTAAAGGATAGATGGGGATTTGGGAGTTTGTAGTTGTCTTTTTTTTTTTTTTGGTTACTTTTTTTTTACAAATTGTAAGTTGTAGAGGCGATTTTGCAAGTGCACCATCTTTTTCTGCCTCGCTAATTCCCTTCAGTGGCTGTTTTAAGTGTCAGTTATTGATTTTTCTTGAACTATTAATGAATAAAGATGACATTCTCTGTCTTCTTCTGGGCTTTTCCTTTCTAGGGTTTTTTTTTTTGACAAATTTTATTGCAAGAAAGGCTTTTACAAAGTAATAATAAAAAGCCAAGTAAAACGATGTGTGAGATGGTCTTTTGTAGTCGAATGGCAAGCGAGGAAGGAATTGCATGCAGGATAATATGACAAGTAACAAATGATTATGCTTGAATGAAGCTGGCATTGCTTTCAACTTGAAGCTGGAGCGGCAACTTTCCAACCGGTCCAACGGGATGGAAATGCAAGTGCATATGAATGGAATGGGGTATGTACAGTATGGTATAATAGTATAAGAAAGCAGGATGTTGTTTATTGTTGCATAAAAGTAGGCATACATTTTTAAATTGTATAATGCAAGCCAATCAGAATATCTTTTTCCATAGCAATGGTTTTGAAGGACAATGGGAGAAAAGCCTACAGCTAAAACTTATACTAAGTCTAGATAAATCATTTGGGTAAGCTTAGAGGATTTTGCATCTAGCAATTGGTCAGCACCATTTGTCTCTAGTAAGTTGTAATATTGCAAGGAAAGGAAGTTTTTTGGTTTTTTGAATATGGTGTTGGCTATGTGGTCTGGATGTAAGTATAAGTAGTGTAAATAGAGCGTTTTTTGGGGATTTAAGGCAAAGCACAAAGCAACAATGCATTGAAATTGAAAAAATGTAACTTAAACTTTATATGCTAAAATGCACAAAATCACTACTGAAATTCTCAGTAGGTCAGCCAGGCAAGTAGTGACCAGTGACCCAATAGCACTTAACTTCTGTGTTGTAATGGGAGCAGGTAATCAGCATGGTGGGCTGGAGAAATGTGCTGGTCCAGAGAATCTGTAATGGGGGAGTGTTCTTTTTTTGTTGGGGCAATTACTAGATTAATCTTTACACAGGCATAGCTAGGTTTTTGAGGCTTTTGGCAAATTTATTTTTGACTCTTTTGGCAAATTTATTTTTGGGGCCTTTGGCAAATTTATTTTTGATGCCTTTGGCAAATTTATTTTTGACTTTTTTGACAAATTTATTTTTGACACCCTTGGTAAATTCATTTTTGGTGCCCTTAGCAAATTCATTTTTGGTGCTTTTGAAAAATTTATTTTTGAGGTTTTTGGCAAATTTATTTTTGATGTCCTTGGCAAATTTATTTTTGATGCTCTTGGCAAATTTATTTTTGATGCTCTTGGCAAATTCATTTTTGATGCCCTTGGCTAATTAATTTTTGATTCTTTTGGCAAATTAATATTTGGCGCCCTTGGCAAATTTATTTTTGGCGCCCTTGGCAAATTTATTTTTGGCGCTCTTGGCAAATTTATTTTTGGCGCTTTTGGCAAATTCAGTTTTGGTGCCCTTGGCAAATTTATTTTTGGTGCTTTTGGCAAATTTATTTTTGGTGCTATTAGCAAATTCATTTTCAGTGCTCTTTTTTTATAAGAAATTACGAATTACAAATTTTCAATGATTTAGTGGCATCCTTGTAAAACTGACACCCTTGGCAACTGCCCCAATGCCAAGCCATTCTTATGCCACTGAATCTTTAAACAGGAAATGTGGTGCCCTGATTGTTTTGCTTTGTAACATCAGTGTGAAGCAAGGTCTTATTGTCCAGAGATTGCTATTGTGGGAGTGTGGTGAAGCAATGTCGTTAGTATTGACCGTGGACCAGTTATCGTACACGAAAGAAATACTATCTAGCAATTATAACAGATACTAGTTAACTGAAACTGACATTTTTACAATTATAAATTTCTTTATCTTATGGTTTTGATTGTCATTTGTTGTGTTTTTGTTTGTGTTTCATTTGATCCTATTTCCCTCAAATGAATAAAACATTTCTTGTTTTTTTTATTCTACTTTGTTTTTATAGAAATTTCTGAATTGTCTTTTTTTTTATTTTTCTTTATTAAATTTAAAAAAAAATCAATATCTATTTTGCAATTGACAATTCCATTTCTTTGATTGTAATATATTTCTCTCCACCTATCATCCTTTCTATTTCACTGCTTCTCTGCTTTTGCTCATTTCCCTTTTTTCCTTTCTCACATTTGTTCCATTTCCTACTGTTCTCTCAAATATATTTTCTAAGACTTTTTTTTTTCCTTTTTGTTTCCTTTTTTCTTTTCATTTTCTTTTATTTCTTCAAGACCTCAATTTTCACACAATTTTATTAGTCCACCTCAATTGGAACATGCATAAAAGCAGCTTTCCAGCCATTTTGCCCACATTAAAAATTAAGTTGTGCTTTTAATGTGTTTAATGTGTTTTTTTAGCACTGCAGTTTAATAGAGTTTTTACAGACACTTGTCAGCTAAGATTTTGTTAAATCATTGCAAGTTTAATGAAGAGAAAATGTGATTAGCTTGGAAAGGATTATGACTTTAGCTTTTAGTTGAACGAGTTTCATCATGAACTAATTGTGTTTGTCTGTGTGCACAAAGTGAATTGGAGTCACCAGCTTAAAAAAGGTAAATTGAAGTGTGAACAGATGTTTGTAAATGGTTTCCAATAAATTTTTTTTGAGTTGGTAGTTGTTGTTGTTATCAAGAGTGGAGGTTTGTCAGTAACAGCTGTTTGTATTTTTTATCTTTGAATTTCAAAACAAAATGGAAGACATGGAAATGCAAACAGAAAAATAACAAGTTGCAAAGAAAATATTTAGAGATGGGAAATTTCTATGGGAAAAGATGATTTAAAATATTTTTAATTTTTTTTTATTGTAGTTTTTGTTGTTTTCTTATGCAAAATGTTACACAAAACAATCTATGGGGTTTTAGACTTTTTTTTTTTGTACCAAATTGAAGAAATAAATTCTATAGCATATGATGTGATGAATAAAGTATGAGTTTAACCCCACCATTTTGCTGCAATGGTTTAGTTTTCTAATTCCAACATAGGAAATGGTTTCTGTTGTTGTCATGTGAAGAGCCCCACTTGAAAAAGGTTCTGGCTTTTGTGCCATTTTATTTTCTGTGCTTCCTCTTAATGCCAATTTATCATTGGGTTCAGTCAGCAAGAAAAAAAAAGAAAAAAAAAAAAAAAACCTTCAAAAGATATAATAATAATAATAAAAAAAAAACTTTATTTTTGAAGAATAAAAGTCAAATAAAAAAAAAATTTGGTATACATACAGTTGGAGTTGTGTAATTTGAAGAGAGAAAAACAATCAAGATGAATGATGTTTGTGAAGGAAAAAATTGGCAAGTCTTCTGCACTTTTTCTTATTGGCACTTTGTCAATTGATTATTGCTTGACCCTCTCTGGAGTTGTAGAAAAAGATTTGAAATGGCTGCCCCATTTCATGGGAAAACATTGAATAAAACACTTGCTCTGCTCTTTTTATACAAATGCCATTTGTTTTTATTTGTGTGTTTTTATTTTTATACCTATCTATAATGTATACAACCAAGTCTCCTTTTTATTTTTTTATTTTTTGGATTTTTTTTTTGGTTTTTTTTTTTTTTTTTTTTTTTTTTAAAAAAAAAGAAGTGTTAATAAAGTTTACTGGGGATTTTATTCTTTAAAAAGAGAAATGTAAATAAAGGTTTTTCAATTAAAGTGACATTTCAAGGTGTCTTAATGAGTTGAAAGTAGAAAAGAAGCTGAAACAGGCAATTGTAGTCTTTTGGAATTAATGCACATGGGTTTACAAAGGCAGAGAAGAGCACAAAGAAAGTGGTATTTGCAATTAAATGTTGTGAAGTGAGAAAAATGTTGCAGGTAAAAAGTTGCATTTCCTTTCTCCACCCTCTTACACTTCATTATTCATAGCTGTAGTTCTTGGTTTCTTGAGTTTTTCATTGTTTTAACAATAATGGTTTTAGGCACATAAGTATACTCATTTGACAACAGTTAATGAGCTTTTCTGGTATTGATTGAATTTTTACACACTAAAAAATTATTATCTACAAACAAAGTTTTTAATCAATGGTTGGAAGCAAGAAATATGTGTATACTTGATATTCCATCTAGTGTGGCACTATAGTCAACATAAAATGTTTTATAGTCAGCTATCATAATAAATTGTTCTACACATTACGCTTGGACTTTTTTATTTTCCTAATTTCATTGCACATTTACCATTTAGTGCTTATTTTTTTATCGTTTTTTTTTTTTTTTTTGGTATTTTTATGTACCGTATATGGTTTTTATGGCACATTGTAACGTGTGGTCATATCTAGGGATTATCAAATACCTGACTTTTTGCAAAACCGGTATTTTGGTATCCAATGTTCAAAATACCGGCAAACCAGTATATTTTGGTACCATATTTAAATAATAAAATAAAATATGTACATTAGGTGCGTTCAATTTCGAAAAAAAAAGTAAAAACTTTTCTTTTCTTCCATTTGCAAAAGGAAGGAAATGTACTTTGATGCGGGTAGTTAATAACTACCTATTTTACATGTATTATAAATGTCACTATATCACAGTGACACTGAATGATAAAAACTGGTTTCAATACTGAATTAAAGACTGTATTCGGTGTTTAGAAAAATTTCGAAAAATACCGATTTTTGGTACTGGTGTATACCAATAGAGAATCCTTAGTCATATCCATCTACTAGTGGAAAGCATAAGTTTGGAAATATTACTAATTTAAAAAAAGATTTCTTTTTTTCCCTTTCCGTTCAAATAAATGATTGGAAAATATGAGACGTTACTACACTTTGTTGTCCTTTTATTCAGCTTCAAAATTGTATTTGAAAACAAAAAATAACGAAAAAAATAAGAGAGAAATGATGAGTTTTCTTCATCTATTCTGAAGCAAAAATATGGAAACATGCTCTCCCTGTTGCAAAAGTTTAGAAACTTGACAATTAAACAACGTAGAAGCATTTGCATAGTCAAATCAGATAACTATAGTCATTTGATTGTAACATAAAATCACTTAGGATTGAGCATGGGTAAGACACAGGAGTTAAGTGTGGATAAAAAACGAATTGCACTGAACATGCGAGCAAAGAAGAAAACTCTGGCTGAAATTGCTGGCCATTTGAAGGTGACCCCATCATGTATCAGCAAACGCTTGAAACGTATAAAAGAAGATGGTGGAAAGGTCACATCAGCTAGAAAACGTTTTGGAAGACCCCAAAACACTACAAAACGCGAGAATCGGATCCTCAAAACACTTGTCAGGAATCAACCAAAGCTCTTAACCAATGAATTACGCATTAAATGACAACTTGAGGCAGGTGTAACTGTCTTAAAAGACACTGTTCTACGGCGACTTAAAAGTATGGGCTATAGATCCAGAGTTCCAGGGCGCAAACCATACTTGAACATCAAACAAATTCGTAAAAGGCTTGCTTGGGCATGAGAAATAGACCACAGAAATGTGGAATTTGGTGATTTTCTCAGATGAATCAAAGTTCTGCTTGTCATTTGGGGACCAGGGAGTCCAAGTTTGGCAACGAAAGGGCAAAGAAAATAATCTAAAATATCTGAATACCACTGCAGCATTCCCTCATTTTAATGATCTGTGGTTGCATATCATCCAAAGACCCAGGACAGTTAACTTTCATAGAAGGAACAGTGAATGCTGTGAGTTATCAAGAGATTCTCGAGAAAAGTCTATTGCTATCAAAAAGAAAGTTTTGTTTGGTCCGGCAAGTAACCTTCATGCACGACGGAGTACTCTGCCACACAGCCAAAACCACAATGGAATGGTTTAAAAGGAAAACAATTACTGTTTTACCTTGGCCAGGTAACTCATCAGCTATGAATCTGATAAGAATGTATGGCTGCTGATGAAGAAACAATTAAAAGCTTACAAACCCAGGAATAAGGCTGAACTGAAAGCTGCAATCACACAAGTGTGGGAATCAATCACTGCAGAGGAATGTCAAAAACTGATATTATCAATGCCGAGAAGGATTGCTGCAGTGGTCAGGGAAAAGGGTCATCCCACTAAATGCTGAAGTAAAACTCATTTAGAATTGTGTTTTCATTGTTTTTAATACAAGTTTCTAAACTTTTGCAACAGGGAGAGCATGTTTCCATGTTTTTGCTTTGGAACAGATAAAGAAGACTCATCATTTCTGTCTTATTTTTTAAGTTATTTTTTTTTTCAAACACAGTTTTGAAGCTGAATAAAAGGACAAAAAAGTGTAGTAATGTCTCATATTAGCCAATCATTTATTTAAATGCAACAAAGAAAAAAGAAAAAATATTTTTTTTAAATTAGTGATGTTTTCAAACTTATGCTTTTAACTAGTATTTACTATGTTGAAATATTAAAATTAAAAAAAAAAATCTATCGCCTTAAGATTACTTCAAGTGTCAACTTGAAATGTGAGGTAATCTGAGGATAAGTTTAAAAGTTTAACTTTTTGAATATTTAAAAATTAATTTGTGACATACTCTATATTTACTATGCACGCAAGGAAGGTTAAAGTAAAAATTGCATTTTAAATGTATATTATGATTAAATTTAAATAAGTAAATTTTAACACATGAAATTATGAAAGTATAAATTATTTTTATAGAGTAAAAGTGGAAAAGGTGGACAAGAAAGATCAGATCAATGGCTGGAAAGAAGAATAAGTGGTGCTTAAAGGTCAAGTGCACTGAGTGTATTTTTATCAAATTTTAAAAGTAAACAATATAATAACCCTAAACCATTAATAAAAAAGTGAATTGTTATATTTATGATGTTAAAATAACAATTACAAAACCCTACAATACAAGTTGCCTAAAATGCAAAGCATCATGGAAGTATGATGTCACCAGTTCACAAATTTAGCTGATCCTTGACCCAGGTTCAGTTTTAAGCTAGATCTTAGATTACACACCTTGAGAAACAAAGAAAACTTTGAAATGGGGAACAAATTAAAACTGATGACTTAGGACAGGAAAGCTGGGACCATGATGCATTGCACTGTCAACAATAAAAATTGAATCAACAATTACAATATAATAAATAAAGCCATTTTATTTTTTAATAACCTATTTTAGGTTTTTATGATGTTTCCTTTAAAAATTGCTGAAAACATAACTCAGTGCACTTGGCCTTTAAGCCTTTGTGTGGCCAGACGTGGAGGCGCATGCTGCAACCTCAATGATGGAAAGGAACTCAAGGTTTTGTCTCCTTAGTGGTAATTGAATGGATAAAAGTGTTTCAACCAGTTTTGGGTGATACTGCTGCATCACGTATATCGGTGGTATGGAGGGTGCTTTCATTACGGATGCCCACATTTGCTAGGGCTATCATGGGGAATGCTATTACATCGCCCGTGCATGCGTGATTGCGGATGGCTCGACTCAGGACATGTTTCATTTAGATCATCAAAATTTTAACATTTTTTTCCAAACTACCAGCAAATTTGTGACAAAGAATTTCCACTTGATCTGCAATACAAAATGCAAGTAATATCCAATTGCTGGAATGAGTGGTTTAATGAGGTTTTTCGCAATGGAAATTTTGCCCTAACTTCGATGGTTTCCGAGATAGTAATAAAATGTGAATGGGATTCTTGAATCTTATGGCATACCACAGATTTTCAAGATTTTCAAAGATTTCCAAAGATTTCCAATGAATCTTATAGATTTCCAACGATTTCCAATGAATCTTATAGATTTCCAACGATTTCCATAGATTCCCAAAGATTCCCACAGATTCCTAAAGATTCCCACAGATTTTCAAAGATTCCCACAAATTTCTTACAAATTTCCATTTTTGATGTCTGGATGTCTGGAAAACTTGTGAAATCGCGTAAAATTTCACAATATTAATTGAAATTTTGCCCTAACTTCAATGGTTTTCGAAGGTTTTCGTTTATTTATTCGACGGTTCATTTATTCGACAGTTCATTTATTTGCCAGGAATGAACTGTATTTTTGTCATTGGGTTTCGTTTAGGTTAGTTTAGGTTAGATTAGATTACGTTACGTTCACAAGACCAAAACCTCAACTAGACATTTTAACCAAAAAGCTGAGATATCGGACTTGCATTTCGGTTGAATGAGATAAATAAATAAGACACGAGGCTATCAAAACATGCGCACAATTTGTCTTAAGGAGAGTAATTCAGGCATGAATTATTCCCGGCAATGTTAATATCAATATTTGTACATGTACTCGGCTGACAAATGGCGATATTTCACTAAACTAACAATTAGAGCTCGAAGCTCTTCGCCCATACAAATAATAAATAATAAACAATCCTTGAATAACTTTTCATCTCTGTTTGCATCATGCTGTTGAAGTTATATCGCATCTATATTTGGTTCGCATTTGGATTGTTGTATTGTCTGGTTTTTGGCCATTTTCGGGTCCATGTGGTTCCTTGGTTTGCACTTCTGGCTGACATCTTGAATCTTCGAGATTTGGAGTATTTGATTGACTTTTCCTTTTCGTCACAATACCATTACTATTTAGTTAGGGAATTTTGGTACAATGGATGAATCCAAGCTATTCCAATTGGATTTACATAGGATTTTAAGTAAACCTATTTAGACTTATCAAGAGCCAAACTTTGGACTTTAGTTTAGATCTGTTCAGTTTTAAGTTTCGAGAATTGCATTCAATCCATCTCAATTGAATACGAACGTTCCAAAGTAAACCTGTCGCATTCTTTCAAATAAGAGCCGTGGCTTTCATTTAAAACGATCGTATCAGTTGCAACTACACTTGAACGTAGAACAAATTCAACAAATGTAGCATTTGTTCTACGTTCACAAGATGTTAAATATGATAAAAAAAATGCATTTTTATTAAAAAAAAAAAAAAAATGTCATAATACCATCGAATTGCAGTCAACTTCAAATAATAGCCGCGGCTTCTATTTGGGGGCGGCTGCAATTCGAGGGCGGCTCTTAATCGAAGGAATACGGTATTCAGATTTACTTTAACTTACCATGGGATTCTGTTAACAAATAATTAGTTTGAGTGGGAGCCTGTCGCAGTTGGCAACTTAGGAAAAGAGATTCTGTCTCAATTCCGATCCACTTATTTGGCTAACTTGATCGCTTTAACCTTCACATTGAAGGGGTTCTGGCTTGCGACTAAAGGCTCAGTAAATAGACAGTTGACGTTTTACGTGCAATTGTTTAGCACATTGGTGCTACGCGTCCTTTTATAGGCAGCACACACGATGGCGTGCCACAAAGTGAATATTTTAAAAGATTAAATTAGTGTAAGAAATCAGTCCAAGATAAGCAAGCAAGCAATGATTTTCAGTGAAATCTGACCATTTATACTAGTAGAAGGAAGGTGTTACTTTTTTGCCTATCGTTGGTAGGTAGCAAGATATTACGGATAGCGTGCAACTCCCATTTGCAATTTGAACTTGGTGCGACTTAGGCAGGTGGATATGTTTGAAGTTTTTTGACGAAACGAGATTGTCACATAATTTGTGCCATTTTTTAATAAGCATACAATATTATCAAAATAAGTGCAGCACTTGTACGCATGCGCGGGTTTTTACATTGCAAATGGTCGTACGCAAAACACTCAAAATCCACCTACTGGAAAACCGTGACCATGTAGTTACCAGTTAGCACCAAGAGTACGTTCTCTTTAAGGAATGATAAAAGCCGGTGAAAGAGATAGGTATTGGATTTAATGGTAAATCGACTGAAGATGTGTTGGTTTTGTACACGCAGTGAAGGTGAACTTGTGTGAGATCAGCCAAAGGTCTACCTGGGAAGAAAAAGTTTACGACACAAGTAATGCATGACGGTTTTATTGTTACTTGAGTTATATTTCACTGCTTGGAGTAAATGGGGTGTTTTAATAGATTGTTGTTGTTTTTAATCATGTTGCAACTGAAGCAGTTTTTCATGGGTGGTTGAAAATGATGAGAAATTGCTAGTAAAGTATCATAACTCGATGGTCCAGAAGTTGTGCCATAAAACGTTTGCTCAGCTAAAGATAAGGCTGACTAGTGTGGCAACAAAAAGCAAAAAGTTCATTACCAATTTATAATTTTGAAAGGATCAAGAGGTGAAAGAGCCAAGAAAAGTTAATCGAAGAACAAAGCCGGGTAAAAGTCAAGCTGTTTACCAACAAAATTGGACCTTTTTTGGACCTGGAGAAAACATTCACTATACCAATAAAACAATGCATTGGCAACAAGAAAATTAAATGAGTATAATGCAGATTAGCTTGATTTTTTAACCTGGCGTTGAAGCGGGAACAAAAAATGGCTGCTGCAGTGTATTGCAATACGATTGCCCGGTTTTGCTAAAGGTGGGTTCACACTTGCATTGTGGATTGAGTTAGCAGTAATCAAGGGAAAAAGCTAGTTCAAATTGTGAGAGTGGACGGATGCCGTTTAGGTTAGGGGCCGTAAACAGCGCCGGACGCACGACACTTAATTAAGAAATGACACAAGAAACTGTATTATTGCTGGTTAGCCTTTATTCAGTGTCTAGGAGCAGTCTCTTTGATGTCTTTTCCTATTGCTTTGGGTAATGTTACCATTACTCAACCTTGGCCAAACGTTGACCACATGGTTAGGGATAACCTCATGGTCAGCATGGTCAACGTATTCTTATTGTCTATGCCATGCGATGTTCACGGTACTGGGAACGACATGACGGTCAGTTCCATAAATGTCATCATGGTGACAAGAGGTACCAAGGATCCACCACCCACTCTGGGGCTGGTTCCAGTTGGACTCTTCCTGACCAGAAATCCATCGCCTTTTATAGGGCGTTCTGTCCCGGGCGTTCTGTCCCTTGCGGACTACTGTGTCATTGGTTGATGACCAGTGACGTCATCAATCATCAACCCTTTATGCTATTGGTGGGTTGTGTATGGCTATTTGTGGGTGTGGTTACAGTGACCGTCAATCGGTCACAACATTTTTTTTGAAATAAGCAGTAAAGCAAAATAACAAGCTTACTTCTAACCAATCAGGAACAACCTGAATCTTGTGAGACAAGGCATGACTAAGCGAAACTACATTTTGCCGCCATTGTTTAGAGCTGTCATTTTGATGATCCAACAATTTGATTTTTGTTCTGGATCAAGATCTTGCCAATCGATTGTGATTGGTTTATTCTTACTTCAACATAAATCAAGTGTGAACATATACTTGCGTTACCTTACTTCTACTTTATCTCAGCTTACTTTACCTTTGCTTATTTTACTTCCAAAAGTGAACCCACAGATGTACTCGATATATATCACTTCCTTGAATCAGAAAAGAACGAAGTCACTCAACCAGGCTAGTGACCACACTAAAGTATAAAAAAAGACGAGATTTTTCTCTTTAAGAGAGAAAGAACAAAATGAAAGTTTAAAAAACTGTTGTTTAGCTGCTCAGATTTAACCAAGTTTAGTGTACTCAGGGGTTGACCATGACGGAGGTAAAGACTAGAGAGATGGATTTTACCATTACTTTTTATTGCGCACCAAACTTCCATCCTGCTGTTTAGCTATTACGTACGAGACAGTTTTACATTATTATTTTTAACTGCTAACCATCTTGAATTATGGTGTTTTAAAGCATAAAGCGCTAACTAATTAGCATAAATTTTCCACATCAGAGATATTAAGCGACTGAATAAGATTAATAAAAGATAATTTACCATTTTGCTCATTAGCTTGATGTATAAATGGAACGTTTTCACTCTTACAGAAGTGTCTATTAATTAGATGATGGCTGTGCGGTGTTGGCGCCACTTCCGGACATCCGGGAAGTCTGTAACCTTTGGCTTCTGATGTGAATATGAATATGGAAACGTGGATTTTGTTTTTGTGGCATACCAGGCCCCGCGGGAAACAAAGGAAAATAGTTGCAACTTTAATCTGGTGAACTAAAAGGATCTTTTGTTTCTTTTGGTCAGCGGAAATGACGTCGCTTGCAAAAGGAAAGTGCCGAAAGATACAAGCATGGTCTTATTTAAATGTTGACAAAAGTGAAAATATAGAGGTTAGTGATGAAGCGGAAAGTGAATAAGATGTTATTATTATCAATATTCGTTTTAAATTATAAATAAATAATACAACGACAAAAAACAAATTTTTTTTCACTTACACACCGGCATGTTTTACATGTTGGTAATGCCGCTTAAAGTGGGATAATTTGATCTAGGGGGTCAGGGCTTCGCCGGACGCACGACACGTGATAAGAATTGACACCAAGAAACTGTATTATTTGCATCTAGCCTTTATTTCAGTTGTCTAGGTTGGATAACCCTATGGACGGCATGGTCAGTGTTATCTAAACTGTCGGAGCCACGTGACGGTTCACGGTACTGAGAATGGCGTACCGGCCATTTTCCTAAACTGCACCATGGTGACAGGGGACACCTTTTGACCAACGTCCGTTCACGGAGCTGGTTGGGAGAAGTCTCTCTCGGACCGGAAGTCCGTTCCTTTCACAGGGCCCCTGAACGCAGAAATATTAAAGCTAATCGTGGTATCGAGTCCTCTCGCTATACCGAGTCTTGGTAATCTCGAACCCAGTGTCACCTATTCTTTCTTTCGCCGGCGTGCGTGCGCTGCAGCAATCCCACAAAAATGATCGGAAAGCAACGATTTCTTAATTAAACGACTAAGGTTAGGTTCGCAGGGGGTCAAGGGGGGGCTGCGCTCCCCCTTGTTAGGCATTGTTAGGAAAAAAATAATAAAAAGGCCAAATTATGCACAAAACTGCCATTCAAATGTTCGAATTTGCAACAACCCTATCATTTTGAAGATCCTGGGTTTGAGATTATAATGACTCAGTTTAGCGAGAGGACTCGATACCACGATTAGCTGTAATATTGATGCCCCTTGAACGCCTGGTTGGTCGTACCATTGGTTGATGACGTATGACGACATCAACCGTCACTGGATGTCACGACGATTGGGCATTGGTTGTTAGTGGCCGATATCGGTTACAAATTGGAGTGTTCTTCCGATCTTGAATTTTACATGTCCGTATGTTAATTTGTGATGCTGCACCGTCAGCGCCACTTAGAAACCCCGAATAAAAACTTAGTCTAATTTTCTAATTTTCCAAATTACCACGTGAGTCAGTGTCCAGTTACTTCCAACAACAAACACAGCGATAAAATACTGCATGTAAAATGAACAGGAAATACGTTAATGGAGAGTTGGAGACCTAGTAACCCGGATCTAGCATCCCGCAGTGTCTGTTTGTGTTTTTGTCACTTAAACTTGATTGTAACCGCTGTTGGGTGCTTAGCTCTTAGTTTAGTAATTACACCCCAACTTTGTTCCAACCTATTTCAATTACTTTTGGATCTCTTCGTGCGCTGGCATCTTTTTTTTGTATCACCAATTATATTAGAAAATCATGTTTAGCACGAAGCAAATTACGTACATTTTGCATGCAATAAATTGCACATGCGCCATTGGCCTTATCAAATATCAATCACTAAAATTTAATAACCGTAAACTTGTCTTTTTCCATACAGCGCATAATTTTGTTTATACGGTATTTATTAGATTATAAAATCGTACAGTATTTACTTTAGGTTCATGAATTTTGATTGAAAGAAAGCATTGCTCCTTACTGCCCAACTCCCAGCTGATGGACACTGTTTGAGTGACCCTTTTGGACGTTTTCCAATATGTCAACGGTAGCAAAAACGGAATTTGCCAAAAGCCGGCAAAGAGGAAAAGTTTGGCTGAAGTCAACTTTTTTTTTTTGCCATGTTCTATAATCCTTGGAAGCAAAACGTGTGTAAATAGTGAGTTATATTCAGTAGTAATAAAAGTCAAGTGGTTGATTTGAGTGTTAGTGGCTGGAAGTTGTTGTTGTTGTGTGTGTGGATTGCTGTTCTGACCAATGGCGCCATCATTTGGTGATTTTTATTATTGAAAATTCATTTTTGATTAAATAATTATTTTTAATATGGAGTGAAATGGATGAATTTTAATTTTATATATATATATATATTTTTTTTTTTTATAGACTCAAAAGTGCATAAAATATGCAATTGGCCAGTTAATAGAACAGAGGGGTATGTGAAGAGCCCTGGATACCCAAATTACTACCCTGGACCTTTGGAATGTGAATGGCCTCTCAAGTAAGTTATAACGAGGTTTAACTGTATTTTGAAATCCAAATTTATCACCATTTAACACAAAATTGAGGAATTTCTGCAATTCCTCAAACGTTCACATATTTGATATGAATTAATTTATTTTTTAATAAATAAAACAAATTTTAAAATTACAAAAAAATTTTATTTTTTTATTTTTTATTTTATTGTATTTTTCCTGGTGTTTTATCAAACGCAATCATTAAAACTGCTGTTTGATACAGAAAAAATTCAATAAAAGAATAGAAAAAATTTTTTTATGAGAAATTCTATTTTTTTTTTTTTTTTTTTTTTGAAGTAAGATTTTCAGCTTTAATGTAAATGGAATGAAGGAGGGTTAAGAGTGAAGGGGGAAAAAAGAAGAAAGGTTTTTTTGTTAGACATTTATATCTACACTTGCCGAGGGAATATTTCATATGATTTCCATTGATGTGTTCGCTGATAAATCTATTCACTTTTTTACATCTCATTTTTTTGGGTGATGAGTTACTTTATAGATTTCTTTAAGGTGCTTTCATGTGATGTGCATTTAGAATTTAGATCTGCAAATGCAGCAAATTTTAAAATTCATGTATTTTAAACTGCACTATCTGATATTTTACAAATGCTGCCCCATAGCTTCACTGCAACACATTTTATGTACTGCATTTCAGTTTTCATGAATCTTTATTATATTTTTTTTTTACTCAATGCTTTTTATTAAATTATAAAAATTTTTTTTAGAGATTTTTTTACTGGTGTTTAATGTTCTTAGAACTTTAGTTTATCATTTTTATGGATTTTGATTATTTATTTTCATATTTAGGGTCATTTCAGTCTCTTTGGGAGCAATTTGTCTGCTTTTTTTTCCTTCAATTAATTTTTTTTTTTTTTTTTCAAATACTGTTTATCTTACCTAAATGACTTGTTGGAAGAAATCTTCCCTAATCTATGCATATGCGCAACATTTTCTCATGGGTGAACATTTTAATGCACTGCCAACACACAAAAAAAATCTCCTAAATTTAAAACTTTTTAATAAAACTTGACTTGTTTACCATTGTTATTGAATCTTAACAAGCTCACCCTCCCATCTCTCTGCAAAAAAAAAAAATTATTTTCCTTATGGAAATATATTTCAATGTATAATGTCAGAATTTACCAAAGTTGTAAATGTTAATGTGGAAAATTAATTGCCTTGTTTTGCAGCGTGAAAAGGTGTGCGGGGAAAACAATAAAACTTCGAATAACTTGAAATGAAATTAGAGATTGCAAAAATTAAGCAAAAAAAAAAAACAAAACAAAAAAACAAGTAAAGCGGAGCGTTGATTATCCGAACTAATTTGTTCATAAAATTGGACAATACTCGTTTATGTATATTTACAAGTACTGTACACATGTTTTGTACAATATTATTATTGTACATTACTATTATTGTACATTGCTGCATGTCAGTGGCGTAGCTATAACTTTTGCTGCCCGGGGCGGCTTCTGAGTTTTCCGCCCCCTCTCTAAACATTTTTACAAAAACCCTGCAAAATTTGATAAAATCAGCAAAATTTTGCAAATTTTAAAAAATTTTTGCATACTTTTTGGGTTTTTTGTGCAAACTTTTGCATTTATTTGCAAAATTTTGTGTTTTACTACTAAATTTTGCTAATTTTGCCAAATTTTGTGTTTTACTACTAAATTTTGCTAATTTTGCCAAATTTTTGCTAATTTTTCCAAATTTTTGTTAATTTTTCCACATTTTTGCTAATTTTTCCACATTTTTGCTAATTTTTCCACATTTTTGCTAATTTTTCCACATTTTTGCTAATTTTTGCAAAATTTTCCATATTTTTAAAACATTTTGCACAAAATTTAGGTAAAATGCTGCCCCCTAAAAAGTGCCGCTCGGGGCGGACCGCCCCCCTTTTGCTACGCCACTGCTGCATGTGTGTTTTATTCTACAACTGACATACATGATACGAGCTTATCACTTACCTACGTCGCTCTGAAACGCAGGGCTGTTCGGTTAACCAGTTGAATAGGGCAATCGGGCATCCATGTTAGTTTTAATTTGCCGTCAGATGGCGCTAGCCATCTGATGTAACCGAAAGCTGAAACAAACATACGTCAAGTTAACTGAAAGAAATAGGATATTACGCAGTTTGCGTCAAGTACTTCTACGTTATAAAAACCTCCGTTACGCCTATAACTATAGTGGAAAACTCATAAGTCTAACGGAGCTTACGCTATATCGAAAAAAGCGTAGCCAATCCGGTAATTTTCCACTATTTACGTCACCGCGACGTCACTGACCAAAAATTGCGATTTGCAACGAC